>PVJD01012377.1:0-40091 GCA_004026545.1 Mormoops blainvillei | reverse complement strand
CTCTCCTCCTCTCTCATCTCTCCTTTCCTCTGTTTCTGCTTTGCTATGTGGCCCCAGGAGTGTTGTGTACCCTCAGGACCTGTGAATAATAAACTTTGTTTATTTTGAAGTTTCCTGATGGATGTTACTGAGGTACATGTTGCAATCATAATAAGAACCACAAAGGCTGTTCCAGCCACAATACTGGCTCTGGTCAGGGAAGTGTCAGTAGGTGCTGATTAAGTGGTATGGGCTGAGGTGAGTACCCCCAGGCATTTCTGGCAGCTAGCAACACTATTAATGGGCTGAAATTGGTATAAAATATTTCTAGGTACAAGTCCCTTATCACATATATGATTTGAAATATTTTCTTCCATTCCTTAGGTTGTCTTTTAATTTCCTTGACGATGTCTTTTGAAACACAGAAGCTTTTTAGAAATTTTGATAAAATTCCATTTAGCTCTTTTTTTTTTTTTTTTTTGGTCTCACATTTTCGTTTTACATATAAGGGCCCTTTGCCAAATCCAAATTCATGAATGTTTACTTCTCTATTTTCTTCTAAGAGTTTTATAGGTTTTGCTCTTACACGTAGTCCTTTGACCCATTTTGAGTTCTAGTGTCATCCTTTTGCACATAGCTGTCCATTTGTTAGCAGCAAAAAAACACCAGAATATCACCAACAATTGGATCTCAGTTCAGCAACATCAATACTTGAGTTCTGGCTGGGAAAGAATTCAGGGTCAAAATAGAAGAAAAAGTTTATTTAGAAAGTAACAGAAGTAGCAGAAATGAGCCATGGAATAAGTGAGCCAGCTGGGCTGTGTGGGCTCAGGAAACAACTTACAGAGGCAAAAGAAGGGCCCTTGGAGTTTAAGAGAAAGAAAGCAAAGAAACACGCCTAAAGAGAAGAAGGCCCAGGCAGCTGGAGAGAGAAAGAGAGAGAGAAAGAGAGGGGGCTGGGCCCTTCATCTTGGGAGTTTCAAGGGAGGTCTGAGGGGAGGATCTCAATAGAATATTCATCAGCTTTCCAGGTGTGTTCTTTTAGGGTCATAGTCTCTACCGATTGGTTGATGCTAGGGTAAGGGTCATTAGTTATTGCAGCTGGTCCTGATGTCAGCCATGGTGCAACTGCATCTGATTTTGATGCTTTTCTGGGCCTAGAACTGGAAAACAACTGAGTCATAAATGTCATCTCTAGTTTGACTAAAACTCTGTCTTTGTGGGTCAACAGACCAGAAGACTGGAAGATTTGTTCCTAAGATTATTTGATGTGGCTCAGAACATCACTGTCCTGAGAGCTAAATGCTTAAGGGAGTGGTCATGCAAGGGCTTGTATGGGAGTCATAAGGGGCTATTCTGCAGCCCCTTGTTCTCCCTCAAAGGGCGTCTAAAACCACATGACTCTCCATATGCCAGGGGAGGAAAGGTCAGGGGGTCTAGACCACATGACTAGTGATATACCAGGGTAGGAAAGGTCACTCTGGGGGTGAGGTCCTTCCCCCTCCCCAGTTTTCCTCATTACTAGGTACCCTAGATTTTTCCACCCTGGTGACATTCCATAATTGGCCTGTCATTCCTACTACACTCATGCCTAACTGCCTACTACATATTTGTTTCCCCACTTGTTGAAAATATTCTTTCCCTGTTGGATAGTCTTGGAATAGTTGTTGAAAATCAGTCAATCATAGATGTATCAGTTTATTTCTGAGCTTTCAAGTGTATTCTATGGATCAATATGTTTATGTCTTTGCCACTTCCACACTGTCGTGATTACCATCGCTTTGTAGTAAGCTGTGAAATTGGGATGCGTGAATTCCTACTTCATTCTTCATTTTCAAGACTGTGTTTGCTATTCTAAATCCCTGAAATTCCATATAGAATTTAGAATCACCTTGTCACATTCTAGAAATAACTCAGCTGCAAATCTGACAATTATTGTGTTGAAACTGTAGATTCATTTTGGGTGTGTTAACAATGTTAAACATCTTAACAATGTAAAATCTTAACAATGTTAAGCGTTTTGCACAGTGAACACATGTTGTATTCCCATTTATTTAGATATTCTTTAATTTCTGTCAACAATGTTTTATAGCTCATTAAGTTTATTCCTAAGTGTTTTATTATTTTTTATATAATTGTGAATGAATTTCTTCTTTGTTTTATATTTGGATGTTTTATTGCAAGAGTATAGAGATACAATTGATTTTTGTTTATTGATCTTGTATCTTAAAGCATTGCTGAATTTGTTTCTTAGTTCTAATATTGTTTTTAGTGTATTGCTTAGGATTATATATATCCATGTATATGAAAATAAATAGAGTTTTACTTCTTCCTTTCCAATTTGGATGTCTTTTATTTCTTTTTTTTGTCTAATTGTCTTGACTAGAAGTCCCAGTACAATATAGCAAGAGTCAACATGCTGTCCATAGGAGAAAAGCATCTAATCCTTTGCAATTAAGAATAATGTTAGTTGTGTTTTTTGGTAGATGTTCTTTGTCAGCTTGAGAAAGCTCCCTTCTATTCCTAGTTTGTTTAGTGTTTTATCATAAAATGATGTTGGATTTTGTCAAATACATTTTCTGTGTTTATTGAGGTGATCATGTGATCATATTTATTGATATTATTGCATTAATTGATTTTCAGATGTTAAAGCAGCCTTACTTCCCTAGGATAAATGCCACTTGATTATGGTGTATCATCCTCTTAATATGTTGCTAGATTCAGATGGGTGGTATTTTGTTGAGAATTTTTTATTCTACATTATGGGAGATACTAGACTATGGTTTTATTTTCTTGTGATGTCTTTGTCTACTTTCGGTACCAGAGTGACACTGGCCTCATAAAATGAGTTGGAAAATAACCTCTCAACTTCTATTTTTTAATGAAAGAACTTGTAAATACTGGTATTAATTGCATTTTGAATTTTTGGTGAAATTTAAAGGTGAAGCCATCTGGGCCTTATCAGTTTGTGGGTAGTTTTTAAATTACCAATTCAATATACTCACATGTATAGGTCTATTCAGATTGTCCAAATGTTATATAGTCAGTTTCAGTAGTTTGTGTCTTTCTAAGAATTTATCCATTTACTCTGTTATATAATTTGTTGGCAGGCAGTTGTTCACAGTATTTCTTTTAATTTTTTTTTATTTCTATAATGTTGGTAGTAGTGTCCCTCTTTCATTTCTTATTCAGCAATTTGAATCTTTTTTTCTTAATCAGAATAACTAAAGATTTGTCAATTTTGTTGATGAAAAGATTTGTCAAATTTTAAAGAATCAACTCTTGGTTTCATTGATTTTTTCTATTGTTTTTCTATTTTCTATTTTAATTTCCACTCTAATCATTATGATCTCATTCCTTCTGGTTGCTTTAAGTTTAGTTTGGTTTTCTTTTTCCAATGACTTAGGGTGGAAGGTGAGATTATTGATTTGAGACATTTCTTCTTTCTTTTTTCTAAAGATTTTTATTTATTTATTTTTAGAGAGAGGGAAAGGAGGGAGAAGGAGAGGGAGAGAAAGATCAATGTGTGGTGGTCTCTTGAGTGCCCCCTTTGGGGACCTGGCCTGCAACCCAGCATGTGCCCTGACTGGGAATCGAACCGGCAGCCCTTTGGTGTGCAGGTTGGCGCCCAATCCACTGAGCCATAACAGCCAAGGCCATTTCTTCTTTCTTAATATAGACTTTTGCAGCTATAATTTTCCTTCTAATCCCTGATTTATGTCTCATAAGCTTTGGTATGTAGTGCCTTCATTTTCATTCATCTCCAAGTATTTTCTCAGTTTCCTTTTGATTTTTTTCTGTAACCCATTGGCTGTTTATCAGCATGTTATTTAATTTTTTTCATATTGTGAATTTCCCCACATTTTCCCAATTATCAATTTCTAATTTCATTCCATTTACACCAGAGAAGATAGTTTTTGGTATTTTATATTTTTAAATTTATTGAAGTTTATTTTGTTGCCTAGAATATAGTTTGTTCTGGAGAATATTCCATGCGCACTAAAGAAGAATTTATATTCTGTTGTTGGGTTGTTAGGTGGTATATTCTAGAGACATTAAGTCTAGTTGCTTTATAGTGTTGTTCAACTATTTTATTTCCTTAGTAAACATCTGAATAGTGGTTTTATCAATTATTGAAAGTAGAGAATTGAAGTCTCCAACTATTATTGTTAGATTATTTCTCTATTTCTGTCAGTTACTGTTTTATGCATTTTGGTGCTCTCTTATTAAGTATATATATATTATAATTTTTACATCTTCCTGATAGATGACACTCTTGTCTTTATGGAATGTCGTTATGTACCTCTATCTCTAGTAACATTTTTTGCTATAAATTCCATTTCATCTGCTACTAGTATAACCTCCCCAGCTTTCCTCTGGTTGCTTTTTGCATAATATATTTTTCCTATTCTCTTAATTGCAATATGTTTGTGTCTTTATGTCCATCTGAAGTGTACACAGCTCACAGTTGGAACCTGTATACACACATAGTTGGAAATTTTTCCAGTAAGATAATCTTTGCCTTTTGTTTGGATTAATATCTTTGCATTTATTGTTAATGCATCTGGAATTATGTGTGACATTTTGCTTTTTGCTTTCTATGTCTCATGACTTTTTTGTTCCTTTATTCTTCTCTTACTGCTTAGCTTTGCATTGAATAAATATTTTCTCAAGGGACTTTTAATTTTATTAATGATTTTCCAATATACATTCAATATTATTTTAATGGTTTAACTAGGTTTTATCACATACATCTTAACTTATCAGAATCATCTTTAGAATTATACTTGAATAATTTTAGTAATACATACAAATGTAATTCTTGTAAAGTAATTGTATTCCCCTTTACCTCTTTTTGTGGTATCATCACTATACCTATTACGTCTATTAATGTTTGAAACCCAAAAGTACATTCTTATAATTATTATTTTAGCATCTGTTGTCATTTTCTTAGCCCAATACAGCTTTTCTCCCATCTAATTCCTTTGTGTTAGTATTATCAAATATGTTATACATATCTTGCATTTCCATAGTTATAAACCCACTAATGCATTGTATACATTTTATTTTATGTAATTGTTCTTTAATCAATTAAAAGATAAATGAAGAAAAGAATATAAATTTATAGTTTCTTTTATAATTACATAATTACCTTTACTGATGGTATTTGTTCATGTGGATTCAGCGTACCATTTAGTGTCACTTGCCTCAGCCTTAGAAACTCCCTGTAGTATTTTGAGTAAGGCAGGTCTACAAGCAACCAGTTATCTTAGTTTTTGTTTAACTGTGAATGTATTTTGCCTTCATTTTTTAACAATAGCTTTGCTGGATATAGAATTTTTGGTGGGCAGTTTATTTCTTTGAGCACTTTTCAAATGCTATGTTATTCTACTGCCTTCTGGCCTTCATTATCAACTGTTAATCTTATTGGGGCTCTCTTGTAAGTGATGTGTCATTTTTTGTGTGGTTTCAAGATTTTCTCCTCATCCCTGACTTTCAGCATTTTACTGTTATGTCTGTTTGTGGGGCTCTTTGGATTTAAACTCTTTGGAGTTTGTTAAGCTTCCTGAATATATGTTATTGTTTATCAATAAATTGGGGAAGATTATCATTATTATTTATTCATATATTTGTCTCCTTTCTCTACTTTTTCACTTGCTGGTATTCACATTACATGTATATTAGTACCCTTAGTGGTGTCCCAGATTTATGTGGGACTCTGTTTATTTTTCCTGATTATTTTTATCTTTGTTATTTGGCTTACATGATTTATATTGATCTATATTCAAGTTTGCTAATTCTTTCTTTTACCAGTTCAAATTGATTGGAGACACCTAAAGAATTTTTTTCAATTCAGTTATTTTAATTTTAAGTACACAATTTCTCCTGTTCTTTCGCTTTTTTTTCAATATTTTAATCTCCATATTGATATTCTTTATTTGAAGCAACTGTGCCATTTAGCCTTTATTAAATTCTTTAATTATGCTTGCCATTCTTTGTAATGACTGCTTTGAAATCTTTTCCTGTTAAATCCAACATTGGGTTACTGTCCCAGGAAGTTTTTGTTGCCTGTATTTTAACTAGTGTGGATTTTACACTTTCCTGTTCATTTTCATACTTCATAATATTTGGTTGGAAATTGGACATTTTAGATAATATATTGCAGTAACTCTGGGCACAGTTCCTCCTTATTAGTTCAGTAAGTAGCTGGATTATTTTAGTGAAGTCTATTCCTTCCCACAATGTTAAGTTTCTAATGTTGGTACTCTGGATGGCACAACTCTGCTTAGTATTCTCTTTTATTCTTACCTTGATCACATCCAACTGTTATGCTCCAGTAATCGCTTTATTTTTCTCAACAATATCATGGGGCATATGTTACTCTACACACTTATTCAATAAAATTGCAGCTCATTTGATTGAGTAGTTTCTGAGATTACTCTTTGATAGATTTTCTGACCCTTGGAGGAGTTCTCCCTCCTGTTTTATTCCCAGTTTCTTTACTGTAAGCTAGGTGGTCTATATACTAGTTAGTATCTTCACTAGGTCCATTAATCCCCCTAAATGCTTTTCATCACAACCTTCACTGTTCTTGAGAGTGCCCTCAGGATTAAAGTTCTTCATGCTCTGTTGCAAATGCAGTCAGTTCCATTTGGAAAAGATTAGGACATATGTGTTTTATGGCCTGTTAATGCCCCCGCACCCCCTGGCAAAATCTCTGAACCAAGGCCCTGGAGCTTAAGGGGGGGCATGATATGTTTCTATGTAAGTGATGAACTCCTACTCTAGGAAGTGAAAATTTAGTGGAGGTCAAGGAATAGGGTGGTCAAGCAGTCTAGAGTGAGTAGAGTTTGCCTGTCTTTGGGTAGAACTACTACCCATGAACTGGATGAAAGGCTATCAGAGCCCTCATATTATTATTTTGCCACACCCAAGAAAGAGCCAAAATCACAAAAGTCAGGGCAGTAGGAAGATTGGAGGCCCCAACTCTCAAACACACTCACCTGCATTTAGTCTCTGCGACAGGTAGCTAGAGATAGGATGAAAAAACTGAAATCCTGCTCTTCTCAGAGGAGAAAAAAAGGGTAATTTGGTTTGGAGCTAAGAAGACTGAGAGCCCTGTGTTTTTGGCTGCAGCAGTCTGAAGTAGAACCATTGCCTCACTGAACTGGGAGAAATGATGGAGGGAGCAGTCTTGTTTCAGATACTGAAGAATTGCTTTCTTACCATATTTTTGTTTTCATAGATTTTCTTGAATAGATGTTTCCTTATTGATGTTTGCCCTTAAGACTATCCCCAGAGGCCTTTAATGGTTGGGGTGTTTAAAATTTTTTTTTATGTGTGTGTGTTTATATGTATGTTTTTACTGTTGTTACCAATTTCACTAGAGAGCAAGTCAACAGAGCTCCTCAGGTACTAATGCCAGAAATAAATTTACATTTATTTGTTCTTGAAACATATAATTATTGAGGGCTAATGCATACCAGACCCAGGTATGACTGATGGGTATTGTTGTAGACTGAATGTTTATGTCTACCACCCTCCAAATTTATATATTGAAGTCCTCCCCTCCCCAATGTGATAGTATTTAAACATGGGGACTTTGAAAGGTCATTAAAGTTATATGAGGTCATAGGGAATCCCTCATGATTGTATTAGTGGTCTTATAAGAAGAGATGTCAGAGAACTTTTTCTCTCTCTTTCCAACATGCACAAATAAGAGGTCATGTGAATATACAGTGAGATGGCAGCTACATATAAGCCAAGAGAAGAGGCCTCTGAATGAAACCTATTCTGCTGGCACCTTGATTTTGGACTTTCCAGCTTCCATAACTGTGAGAAATAAAGTTCTGTTGTTTAAACCACCTAGTTTATGTTGTTTTCTTATGGCAGCCTGTGGAGACTAAGAGAAGTATATACTGATGAGTAGAGAGATTAGCTCTCTCTCTCTCTCTCTCTCTCTCTATGTATGTATGTATGTATGTATGTATATGATAAACTTGAGAGCACTACTTCATGGATTGAAAGGAAAAGTGGCAAGGAATGAGGGAGGTAACAATGATGAGTCCCATGTTTCAATATTACCATTCAGAGAGATGGTGATCCCCTGGAAGAAGATGAAGTTTGAATGGATATGCCTTAAGTTTAGTTTTTTGATTTTCTGAATATGATGAAATTGTTTAGTTCTTCAGGTTTGGTTGCAACAAGACTATATAAAAAAAACTTTTAAATGTCTTGAGTTAATACTAATTCACTCATTTCTGTTCATTAAGAGCTTATTCACAGAATACATATTTGAAAGATCTTTACTCAGTAAAGTTTTCCATATTACTAAAAAAGGCCATATAATAATAAAGAATATCATTATTTTCAAAATCAACTGGAAAATCCAGGATATATGGCTTTACATGTATGGCAAATTTGACCTTTGATCCAGGAGTCATAAGACATTTATAATCAGCTCCGCCATTAACTGGTATGTAAAATCTTGACCTACTCTCTTCCTTTGCAAGGACTGTGTGGCTTCAACTTTATAATAGCTCACTGACTACTCACTACTTAGAGAGTTCTACTAAGTATTCCATGTGCAGTATGATGGCTTCAGAGGAAAAAAATCCAAGGCATAATTTGTTCATATAACTTCCACGATTTTTTAATGAAGTAAAAAGGACCATAGCTTTATTAAAAGGAAGTAAATGTAATATATAATATATACAGATAGCACATAGTATCAATTGTATTTGCAGATATTATAGTACTCCAACTCAAGTTCACAAGTTACACCTTTGCCACAGCCTTGGCTAAATCTTGATCTAGTGCAGAATTCAGTTGTGCTAGAGTGCTAATCTTAGCACGCTTAGATGTGGCATACTTGTTCTTGATAGTCATGTGCTTTGTAAGCCCAAGATTCACCATGACTATATTCTTAGCAATGTGTTGCATAACAACAAGAAGGAATTCTTCAGTGTATGACAAGTAATGCTGTAGAACTGGTGTCCATTCACCGTTATTGAGAGTTTTCAGTGCTAAACAAAAAGCTCCTGCTGCAATCTGAGAAGGAGGAAAGTGCACCATATCATAGTTTAACATACTTAGTTCCACCAGGTATTTGGCCAAAGTATGTTGCTTCACATCAACCTGTCCAATCTTAGATGCCTTCCAAAGGAAACACAGGGGAAGAGGGTGACCAAGACTAAAATTTAAAGCTCTTGGAATCTTCATTTCCATATGCATGATTTGGATCTTAGTGTTAGTGTTAGTCACAAAGGCAAAGTCACCAATTTCTGGAGGGTACATTTCTTCATATTTGCTTACAATAAACATGGCAGTGACACCAACCGGCTGCAGCATCTTCTTGGGTACCAAATTATTCTGCATGAACCGATCAATAATGGAAACAGTCATATACATGGTCTCCTGCAATAATCTGAATTTCATCTGAACCTGTACCAGCCAATCAATTAGGATGGCTCACATGTTTCCAGTGACTTCACCATCCAGAAGGAATTTTGGTCTGACTGCTTGCTCTTCCTCAATTTGTCTCAGCTAAGTATAAATATCTTTCACCAATTCTTCACAAAGGTTTGTATCAGCTCCATCTTCTGCATCGACATCATCCACTGCAAGAATTACATCAGAGAAAGCCTGACACAGATATTCTTCTGCAGGGGTACAGCCAGATGTTTCCATTAGGCTTGGAGAGGGAGTATCAACCAATCTAGGCTCAGGTGAAAGTTCTTCTTCTTTAACAGGCTCAGCTTCTGGTGCCTGCGCTGGCATTGGTTCTGGCACAAGCTCAGGCTCAGGCTCAGGCTCAGGCTCAAGGGCCTTTTCCAGAAGTTTTGGTAGCTTTTAGCAATAATTTTTCCAGCAGGTAAAGTTTTGCCTCCTTTTTCAGAGGCAATTTGGCCTGCGGCTGTTCACTGATGTTGTTTCCAATGTCTCCAAGTGCTGTTCTTGGCTGTAGTCTGACCTTGGAGGCTGCAGCACTGGCCACAGGCATGCACTTTATTCCTGCCATACTGATCTTCGCCTAATTTTCAGCATTGATTTTCATGTTCGGTAGAGGTCTTGAGGCTTCCTTTTCCCACGCTGGTACCCTGGATTGCACGGTCTTTCTCACTCTCCAGCTGTTCCTCCCAATTTATCCACATGCAAGAGTGGGACTGCTCGGTCCACCAGCCACTGCCTTGACCACCCTGGTCTGCTAGCTACAGCTTTGCCTCACATCGTCTGTGCCCCACTACTGGTCTGAATGAATGTTTCTTCTTTAACTCCTTGGTTGTCAGGCTTCCATACAGTTCGATTTTCTGGCAGTTCTGGTTATTTTTTGCTTTTAAATTTGTTGCTGTCCCTTTGGTTGTGCAAGGATACAAAGTGCATCTACCCAAGCCTCCATCTTGGCTAGAAGTTTCACTTTCACAAATTTGACATTTAAGTTTATTTGTGATTTTGCAAGAAATATCATTGTATTCTTAATATAGATTAAGTTCTTAAAGTTTGTTATAGTATGAGTTGAATTGTGTCCCCCCAAAAGTTATATCAAATGTCTAATCCCAGGGGCTTCAGAATGTGACTTTATTTGGAAATAGTGTAGTTTCAGATATAAGTAGTTAAGATCATACTGAATTAGAGTAGACCCTATTCGAATATGATTGTTGCCTTTCTCAGAAGAGGAGCAGAAACACAAAAACATAAGCACAAAGAAATGACTCCATGTTATGAAGGAAGAAGAAAGTAAAGTGATGCATTTACAAGCCAAGGAATGTCAAAAATCTCCTGCAACACCAGAAACTCATGGAACATATTTTACCCTAGAACCTTCAGAGTGAGAATGGCCTAGTCGACAGATTGACTGGGGGCTTCCAGCCTTCAGAATACAATGAACAAAACAAACAAACAAAATAGAAACAGACTCATCGATACAGAGAGCAGACTGATGGTTGCCAGATAGGAGGGGGCTGGGGGCCTGGGTGAAAAAGTTGAAGGGATTTAGCCTCCCATAAATTCATGGACACAGACCACAGTATAGTTATTACCAAAAGGAAAGGGGGTGAGGGAGGTAGAAAAGGGTAAAGGAGGGATAAATAGTGACAGAAGAAGACTTGATTTGGGTGATGAACACACAGTACAATAGACAGATGATGTATTATAGAATTTCACAATTGAAACCTATACAATTTTATTACCAATATCACCCTCAATAGATTAGATAAAAATTTAAAAGTAAGAACTGAGAGAAAATAAACTTCTCTTTCTTTAAAGTCACACAGTTTGTGATACTTTGTTACAGCAAACCTAGGAAACTAATACACATGGCAGCTCAAGTTTCCAAGACATCAAAGACACAGTAAGTGGAATCTGCTAGTTGCTTAAGGACTGAGACTGCACATTTGTACAGAATGACTTCCAACATATTCCACTAATCATAGTGGTTACAGAGTTCTCTCCCAGATTCTAGGAGAGAAGACAGAATCTATTCATGAAAAGAGTATTTAAAAATTGCCAATGTCTTTGAACAACTTTATTACTTATATTTGTATTTTTTGTACTTTTAAATATATTTTTAAAAAGTTTATTTATTTATTATTAGAGAAAAGGAAAATGAGGGAGAAAGAGTGGGAGAGAAACCGAACCAGTGACCCTTTAGCTCACAGGTTGACACTCAATCCACTGAGCCATGCCAACCAGGTCTGTACTTTTAAACATTTTTATTCAGGTAAAATTGATATACAACATTGTATTAGTTTCAGGTGTGCAACATAATAATTTAATATTTGTATACACTGCTAAATAATCAACATATGATCTCACCTATAAGTGGAACCTAATCAACAAAACAAACAAGCAAGTAAAATATAAACAGAGACATTGAAATAAAGAGCAAACTGACGGTAACCAGAGAGGAGAGAAGGACAATGGGAAAGAAGGGAAATGTCGACAAGGAACACTTCTGTTTGTTAAATTTACCTTTTTGCTGTTATCTTTGTGTTTTATGATATCTATAATTCACAAAAATTTTTATTATATTGGACAAGTAAGACTATCACAGCACAACCCCAAAACAACCTAATTCTTTCCCCTCCACCACTCATTTGAACCTCTTGTGCCAGGTTAGTTCCTTCTCTGGTATTGGAAGAAATCTTGGGCAGACTTCATACCTTTATCTGCTCATTCTTAGGTAATAAAAAGCCTTGTTCACTTTCAGTCACAAGAATAATCTCCTTTAATAATTAATATGCCCTTTCCAGTACAATAATAAAAACCTATGACATCATTCAAAATTAAAGTTCTTTTTTCTCCCAGCTCCTCTTTGCTTTAGGCTGGCTACCTATCATGAGGAAAGGGAAGTATGATTACCATCTCAAGGTTCTCCTCATGCACTTAAAATCTGTCTCTCCCTTCACTAGACTACCTCCAGGTTCTCCAGAGTAGAGGAAGGATACAAGCTTCCAACTAGACATGTATAGATCACATCTAACATTTTTTTCTCTCTTTTCAGGGCAAATATTCAATAAACTGTTAACTATAGCCACCACACTGTACATTAGATCTCCAGAAAATATTCATATTATATCTGGAAATTTATACCTTTTGACCAACATGTCTTCATTTGCCCTACCCCCCCCTTTCTTTATCCATTTACCATTACAGAAATTAGGTAGTTTTTGTGTCTTGACTATTGTAAACTGTGATGTAGCAAATATGGGATGAAGATATCTCTTCAAGATAGTAATTTTATTTCCTTTGGCTATATAACCAGAATTGAAACTGTGGGATCATATGGCAGTTATATTTTTAAATTTTTTTTGCTGAGCATCCATACTGTTTTCCATAATGGCTACACTAGTTTATATTTTTACCAAGGATGTGCAAGCATTCCTTTTTTCCCCATTCTTACCAACACTTATCTATTGTCTTTTTGATAGTGGCCAGTCTAACAAATGTGATGTGATATATCATTACAGTTTTGATTTGCACTAATAATTTGTAATGCTGAGTAACTTTTCAAGTACCTGTTGACCATTTGTATATTTCCTTTGGAATAATGTTTATCTAAGCCCTCTGCCTATTTTTAATCAGTTTTTTTTGTTGTTGTTATTCAGTTGTATGACTTTCTTATATATTTTGGATAGATGCATTTCAAATATTTTCTTCCACTCTGTAGATTACATTTTCATGTTGTTGATCATTTCTGTTTCTGTGTAGAAGCTTTTTAGTTTGGTATAGACCTGTTTCTTGATTTTTGCTTTTGTTGCTTGTGCTTTTGGTGTCCTCTTCAAAATTTTGTTTGTTAGGAGCAATGTCCAGAAAACTTTTTCCCTATGTTCCTTCTGGGAGTTTTATGGCTTCTGGTGTTACATTTAATTCTTTAATACATTTCAAGTTAGTTTTAATGAGGGGGGAAATGTAGTCCTATTTCATTCTTTAGTATGTGAATATGCAGTTTTCCCAGCAACATTTATTGAAGAGATTATCTTTTCCCCACTGATAATTTCAGACTCCCATGTTAAATATTAGTTAACTGTATATGCATTAGTTTATTTCTAGTCTCTATCACTGTATCTTCAGCTTTCTAACTTTACCAGCATCCTCATCTAAGTTAATATAATACCTTGCCTAATCTCCCTGCTTTTGCTTTTAGTCCTCTCCATACTGCTTCCACAAGAAACTTTGTATAACACAAAGATCATCATGCCACCTCTCTGCTAAAAATTTTTTAATGGTTTTCCCATCGTTAGTCTTAAGACCAAAAATGCTGCTGCATCGGCCTGGAATATCTGTTCCACTATAAATAATTTTTTGTTCTTCCTTTAGAACCAAATATTTTCTTTCCTACCTTCTCTTTTTATTAAGTCAATGAATTTTAATATTCAGATGGAGTTAAAGCTGTTAATCAGCTGATGTTAAGATGTAGAAATTACCCTGGATTATATGGGTGGGTCTAGTGTAATCACAAGGATTTTGCAAGTGGAAAATGGAGGCAGAAGAAGGAGGACCAGAGAGATGACAGTGTGAGAAGGACTTGGCCTGATGTTGTTGACTTTAGAAATGGAAAAAGAGGATTATGAACCAAGGAATATAGGTGGCCTCTAGAAGCTGGGAAAGGCAAGGAAACAAATTTTCTCCTAGAAGCTCCAAAAAGAAAACTAGCCCTACCACATTCCGATTTTAGTCTCTACTAAGACTCATTTCAGATTTCTGATCTTTACAACTGCAAGACGTTAAATTTGTGTTGTTTTAATCCAACAAGTTTATGATAATTTGTTACAGCAGCAATAGGAAATGAATACAAGTAGGAATACAAATAGTAACATACATTTTAAAGCTCAGTATAATGTCATAAATGTTAGTAATACAAGAACTACAATATAAATCTAAAATTAAAAGCTGTATTATTTTGGGAAGTGAATTTGTATGTGTGTTGATACCACTGAAGCAGTCAAAAAAGAAAACTGTGAACCCGAAACAACATGGATATCTGAACATTATATTTTATTGAACTGGCAATGCATTCTTTCTTATTTCTCAGTGTGTTGTTATAAAACTTTGTCAAGTGGTGGCATGAAGCCATAAAAGCTTTTGCATAATTTTCAAATAAAGCACAATGATGTCCCTAGTTAACCATTCGCATTTTCCCAAAACAAGTGCAAAACAATACCATAAAGTACAATTTTTTTCTGTAAATTTAAAGAAGAGATCAAAAGTAAGCAGGCTGTTTTTATACATCAATAATGAACTTTTGGAAAGAGAAACTATGAATGCAATTTCATTTACTATTGCAATAACAACAACAAAAATAAGGTACCTAGGAATAAATTTAACCAAGGAGGTAAAACACCTGAACTTGGAAAAATGTAGGACATTAAAGGAAGAAATTGAGGGTTATATAAATAAACGGAAGCATATATGAGATCTGTCCAGAAAGTATCCAGCCATGCAATATAAAAAATAAAGACATTTGTTGAATAAGAAACAAGATTAAAGAAGTATTGTACATAGGACAATGATGTCTCAGTTCCCTTCAAAGTAGGCACCTTGGGACCTCACACAGTTCTCCCAATTGCCATCAGTTGTCCTGTCATATTTCCCTGAATCTCATCGGTGGTCTGAAATCTCTTTCTTTTCGAAGGTGATTTTAGTTTTGGGAAAAACCAGAAGTCACAAGGCACCAAATCTGGGCTGTAGGAGGGCTGAGTAACCTGGGCAATTTGATGTTTCTCCAAAAAACTCTGCATAAGAAGGGATGCATGAGTGGGGACATTGTCATGATGAAGCTGCCAGTCACCAGTTGCCCATAGCTGTGGCCTTCCAAACCATCCAAATAGTTTCTGCAGAGGAAGCTTAACACAAAACTGGATGCAGATTTGTTGTTCTACTCACTCAGTCATTTTGTAGGCCATTCAGTACACATGCTCAGTCAACAGTGTCTACTGCCCCCACTGACTAGTATGGTCAAGTCGTCATTGTTCACACATGCGCATTCCAGTCCTCTCTCCTTGGCTGCCAGGTGACATCGATGTCACGCAAACCATTCTCGTTATATTAACAATGGCTGGACTTTTTCTGGACAGGCCTCGTACATTGGACTGTGTTCATGGATGCAAAGAATTAACATAATTAAAATGTCCATACTGACCAAACTTATTTCTCCTAACATAATGCCCCCAATGTCAGTCCATTTTGTATCAAAAGGCAGGATTTCCTTTTTATGAATGAGTAAAATTCCATTATGTAATTTATATAGTCACAACTTCTTTATCCATTCACCCGTTGATGGATGTTTAGGTGGTTTCCACGTCTGGGCTATTGTAAATAATGCTATGATAAACACAGATATCTCTTCAAAATAGTGTTTTGTTTTCTTTTGGATGTATTCCCAGAGGTGGAATTACTGAATCACATAGTAATTCTATTTTTTTTTTGACAAACCTCCATACTTTTTGCTATAGTGGCTGTAGCAATTTAGAAGGGTCCCCTTATCTTCACATCCTTGCCAACATTTTTTATCCCTTGTAAGAACTGATAAATTCATTAACATAGCAAGATACAAAATTAATATTCAGAAATTGATTTCATTTTATACATCAATAATGAACCATAAGAAAGAAAAACTAAGAAAATGATCCCATTTAAAATTGCATCAAGGGGTAATTGAAGATGGCAGCTGAGTAGGTGGAAGTTGAGTACACTTGCCCTTGGTCCCAGTTTGGATTCTTGGATGATCTTTGACAAATAGCATGAACAATCAACGGAATCTTAGCTGATACGAAGTTTTGAAACCAAGGAATACAGAAGATGCTTCACCACAGGTAGTATGGAGACTTTGTAAGTTGAAGGGGAAATATCCCATATGTGGCACCTGCAGCAGTGGAGAGACTAGTCAGAAATCACAGCCTTATGGTCCCCTTCCTTCCCAGGGCAGGGGGCCCCAGACCCATGCAGGGAGCCCACAAACCCTGGCCAGGAGTGGCTTGGGAGGATATACAGAGTTAGGGAGGTCCAGGCTACACATACAGAGTGAACAGCACGTCCAAATACCAACCAGTAGAATGCTAGATAGAGAGAAGGACTCTATCTCCCAAAATGATCAGGGGCTGCATCCAGGTCAGGTGAAGGCAGGTTGCTTCCAGCTGTGACTGTGAGAGACTTTTGGCTTTTTGGAGAGGTGGTGTGTGTGTAAAACCAGACAGTGAGATAGTGCTACAGTGGGAGTATCACAGAGAGGCTTTTTAAAAGGGAAGCTGAAGTGTGCTGGGCAGGGACCCTGTGTGAAGCTGCCCTGCCAACACAGGGACAAGGTTGAAAGCACAATTTGCTCCCACTAAATACAACCGGACAAGGAGATCAGAAAATTGCATAGCAGAGGGATTACTGGGCCCCAGTGCAGCCAGGGGTTATACAAAATGGAGATCTCGGGACTGTGTCTACTGTGAGGGCAGTGGGCTGGGAATTACACAGGCAAGAGTTGAGCATCTGAGATTATTTACAGCCAGGCAGAATCCCCTTCCCTGACAGAGTTCAAACCTCTGAGAATGGAGGATGTACCCAGCGCCTACCTCTTGCTGGATTGCAAGCACCACATCCAATGGGAAAGCTCTGCAAAACAGGCAGGACAGGCTCAAGAACTCCCTGCAGGATGCATATCTGCAGGAGCAAGACAGGAAGAGAAATGCAAAAAGGTCCCATTTTGAACTTCTCTCAGGGAGACAAAATACTCTGGCTCCTAGGGCCTGTTCCACCGAAGCCAGCAGGGCAGGGAGATAAGAAATTGGTGCAGCAAGGGGGTATCAGTGCCCCACCCAACCTCAGCTCACATACAGAGCTGCCAATAGGAACAAGCAAGAAACAGCTGACCCTCTTACATAGATTGGCCCCTGCCTTGAAACAGGCAACTAGTTCATTAGAAATTATACATTATAGCAAATAAACTGGGACAGATCAAGATGGGTGGCACAGGGGCAGAGGAACACACAGTTTTCCCAGAAGACTGAACAGTGCCTCCCAGGGGAGACCCAGGGGTCCCACCGTCTTGACAGCAACAAAAGCACACTTTAGAAGCAGGTGAAATTCATACATGTGGTACATGTCTGAGTCTTCTTATATTCTCATTTTTTTGAGCTCTTGTTTCTTCATTCTGCTTTGTTTGAATGTTTATTTCTTCCTTATGTTCCAAATCATTGATTTGAATCCTGACTTCCTTCTCTTCACTGTTGGTTCTCTATGGATTAGTGTAGCCTTTATTTCTTCTTTTATGTTTCTGCTATACTCAGTGAGTTCCCTGAGCATCCTTATTACTAGTGTTTTGAACTCTGCATCTGATAAGTTGGCCAGCTCCTTTTCACGTAGTTCTTTTTCTGGAGTTTCATTCTGCTCTTCTGTTTGGGCCATATTTCTTTGTCTCCCCAACATGGAAGCCTCCCTGTGTTTGTTTCTGTGTATTAGGTAGAACTATTTTGACTCCCTGTCTTAGCATACCTGTTAAGTTGTAAGGAGCATAGCCTTAGATATTCATCAGGGTAGGATAGTCTTCTTCACTGCTTTGTGGTATTGTGCAAAGGGAAAGGGTTGGAGAGGGGACAGTGATGCTGCCTGGCTTCTGAAGACTTGCCTGGCACTAGCCCCAATTCCAGTCACTTCACCCACTTCCTGCATGTGACTGGCATCCTTCTAGCTGCTGCCCTGGTGGTGGTTCCCAGATTGGGTGGGTTTGAGAATGTTCTAGGACCATGTGGGCCCTTTAAATGGATGCTTTTGAGAAGCCAGCAGTTTCATCTGCCACCCCAACACCCACTGGTTTTTACAGCCAGAAGTTGTAAATTTTATCTTCCCAGTGCTGGTACCCTAGGCTGAGTGGTCTGGTCTGGGACTGGGATCACTCACTCCCAGGGATCCCTCCTGATTTTAATCCACCACATGTGAATGTGGGACCACCAATTCCACCATCACTGCTGCCACCACCTCTCTCCATGGCACTATGTCCTCTCTGCCCTGCTCCTCATCTCTGCCCCCAACACCCATTTGGATGAATATGGCTTCTTTAAATCTTTAGTCGCCAGACTTCCATACAGTTTGATTTTCTGGCAGTTCTGGATGTTATTGTTTTGAGATTGTTGTGATTCTTCTTCGTTGTGCTAGGAGGTTAAGCGTGTCTACCTACACCTCCATCTTGATCAGAAGTTCTTTCTTTCCTTTAGTCATCTCATATCCATTTTATTATAACATTCTTAATCCCTTTCAACTGTTATTAAGTTTTGCTCCTTTGATGTTAATATTGCTGATATGTTAGTGGGGTATTTTTGCTGGCATAGGTTTGGTTTTCTGGGCAGTTTTGCTTGTTCTGACAGTACCTGTACAACTGCATACAAGACAGGGAGAGGGTTGTGACTCCCAGTCAGCCAGCTGGTTGGGGGAATCCACCAATGAATGAGCCATCAATAATCAAAGCCCAAGTAAACAAGAGAGCCCACAGAAACTGAATAAAGGACATCCCTAGAGCACCAGCTCAGGAGATTGAAAGGACTGCACCACTGAGTTCCAAAGAACTCCTACCACAGAAGGCCACCCCACCAAGACAGGGAGTCAAAACAGAGCAATCTGAGATGAAGAAACAAGTAAAGAAATAATCTAAAATGGGGAGACAAAGAAACAACCCAAAATAGAAAAGAAAAAAAAGGAATCCCCAGAAAAAGAGCTAAAGGAGATTGAAGGCAGTAATCTATTAAGCATAGAGTTCAAAATAGTGGTTATAAAGATGATCAACGAACTCAGAGAGAACTACAAGGAACTTTGTGGGAACTACAGCAGCATGAAAAGGGACATAGAAATTATTAATAAGAACCAAATGGAAATGAAGAATACACTAGAATGAATTTTAAAAAAAAAACAGGCTAGATGAAGCAGAGGATCGAACCAAGAAGCTGGAAGACAAGGTAGAAAAGAGCGTGCAGTAAGACCAACGACACCAAAAAAGACTTAAAAAAATGAAGATAGTTTAAGGGGGCTTCAGGACAACATGAAACATAACAACAGCCACATCATAGGAATACCAGAAACAGAAGAAAATGAGCAAGGAATAGAAAACCTGTTTGAAAAATATAGTGGCAGAAAACTTCCCTAACTTGGGGAGGGAAAAAGTCACACAAGTTCAGGAAGCACAGAGGATCCCAATAAAGATGAACCCAAAGAGGAAAACTCCAGGACACATCATAATTAAAATGGCAAAATTTAAAGACAGAGAGAGAATCTTAAAGGAAGCAAAGGAGAAACAACTAGTAACATACAAGAGAGCTCTGATAAGGCTATAAGCTGATTTTTCAATAGAAACACTACAAGCCAGAAGGGATTGGCACAAAATATTCCAAGTAATGAAAAAGCAAGAACCTGCAACCAAGACTATTCTATCCACCAAGGCTCTTATTTAAAATGGAAGGCAAAATAAAGAATTTCTCAGACAAAAGAAGGCTAAAATAGTACATATCCACCAAGCCAGCACTGGAACAGATTCTAAAGGGACAGGAAGAATAAGAAGAAGGAAGAGGAGGAGGAAGAGAAGGAGAAGAAAGAGATGGGATGGAACATAGGACCAAAGGGAAAAATTGACAATGAACAAGTACCTATCAATAATAACCTTAAATGTAAATAGATTAAATGCTCTAATGAAAAAGCATAGGGTAGTGGAGTGGATAAGAAAACATGATCCACTCATATGCTGTCTATAAGAAACCCACCTCTGAACAAAAGATCTATACAGAGTGAAAGTGAAAGGATGGGGAAAAAAAACATTCCAAGCAAATGGACATGAAAAAGCTGGGGCAACAATACTTATACCAGACAAAATGGACTTCAAAACAAAGGCCATAACAAGAGACAAGAAAGTCACTACATTATACTTAAGGGAGTAGTCCCACAAGAGGATATAACCTTTTAAAACAAATATGCATCCAACATGAGAACACCGAAATACATAAGGAAAATCTTGGAGGACTTTAAGAAGGAGATCAACAGCAAACAGTCCTCATAGGGGATTTTAACACCCCAGTGTCAACAATGGGTAGATCTTCAAAACAAAGAATCAATAAGGATATTGTGGCATTGAACAACACTCTACATCAAATGAACTTAATTTATATTAACAGACTATTTCAACCCAAAGAAGCAAAGTATACATTTTTTTCAAACACACATGGATCATTTTCCAAGATAGACCACGTGGTAGGGCACAAAACTAGCCTTAACAAATTAAATAAAATTAAAAACATATCAAGCATCTTCTTGGATCACAATGGCTTAAAACTAGAAACTGGACTCAAAGAAAAAAAAACTCAAAAACATTCAAATACATGGAGATGGAATAACATGTTATTAAATAATAAATGGGTTAAAAATGAGATCAAGAAAGAAATAAAAAAGTATCTGGAAACAAATAAAAATTAACACAAAACAACCCAAGAACTATGGGACAGAGCAAAGGCAGTGCAAGAGGGAAGTTCATAGCAATACAGATCTACCTAAAGAAGATAGAAAAATTGCAAATACACAACCTAAGCCTACATCTGAAAGAACCTGAGGAAAAACATCAAAGCCCAGAGTTAGTAGAAAGAAGAGAATAATCAAGATCAAGGCAGAATGACATAGAGACTAAAAAAACCTCAAAAAATCAGTGAATCCAGGAGTTGGGTCATTGAAAAGATAAACAAAATTGACAAAGCTTTAACCAGACACATCAAGGAAAAAAGAGAGAGGACCCATATAAAAAAAATCAGAGACAAAAGAGGAGTAACAACCAATACCACAGGAACACAAAGGATTGTAGGAAATTACTATGAACAACTATATGCCAAGAAACTTGACAACCAAGGGGAAGAGGACAAATTTCTGGAAACATATAACCTTCCGAAACTGAGTCAAGAAGGAGCAGAAAGCCTGAACAGATCAATAACAAGTAAAACTGAAGCAGTCATCAAAAAAATCCCAGCATACAAAAGCCTTGAATTGGATGGCTTCTCAGGTGAATTTTACCAAACATTCAAAGAAGAACTAACACTTATGCTTCTCAAACTATTCCAAAACATTCAAGAAGAGGGAACATTCCCAAACTCTTTTTATGAGGCCAGTATTACCCTAAATCCAAAACCAGGTAAAAACACAACGAAGAATGAAAATTATAGGTCAATATCTCTGATGAACATAGATGCTAAAATCCTCAACAAAATATTGGCAAACCAGGTCCAGCATTACATTAAGCAGATCATACACCGTGATCAAGTGAGATTTATTCCAGAAATGGAAAGATAGCACAACATTAAAAAATCAATAAATGTAATATATCACATAAATAGAATGAAAGAGAAAAATCACATGATCATATCAATAGATACAGAGAAAGCATTTGATAAAGTACAGCACCCATTTATGATAAAAACCCTCAGTAAAGTGGGAGTAGAGGGAGCCTACCTCAACATAATAAAGGCCATATATGAGAAACCTACAGCCAATATCATACTCAACAAGCAAAAAGTAAAAGTATTTCCTTTAAGATCAGGAATAATACAAGGGTGCCCACTGTCACCACTCTTATTCAACATAGTACTGGAAGTTCTAGTCACAGCAGTAAAACAAGAAAAAGAAATAAAAGACATCCAAATTGGAAATGAGGAAGTAAAATTGTTATTATTCACAGGTGACATGATAGTGTACATAGAAAACCCTGCAGTCTCCACCAAAAACTACTCAACCTAATAAGTGAATTTGGCAAAATAATGGGATACAAAGTCAATATTCAGAAATTGATAGCGTTCTTGTTCACCAACAACAAAATATTAGAAAGAGAAACTAAGAAAAAAATTCCATTTACTATTGCAGCAAGAAAAGTAAAGAACCAAGGAATAAATTTAACAAAAGATGTAAAAGACCTGTACTTGGAAAACTATAAAATGATGAAGAAAGTAATTTAGGAAGATATAAATAAATGGAAGCATATACTGTGTTTATGGATTGGAAGAATTAACAATGTTAAAATGTCCAAAGCAATCTATAGATTCAGTGCAGTTTGTATTAAAATACCAATGGCATATTTCACAGATCTAGAACAAATATTCCAAAAATTTATATGGAATCAACAGTGAATAGCCTCAGCAACCCTGAGAAAAAAGAACAATGTTGGAAGGATCACATTACCTGATATTATACTATGCTACAAGGCCACTGTAATCAAGACAGTCTGGTATCAGCATAAGAACACACACATAGATCAACGGAACAGAATAGAGAGCCTAAAAATAAGCCCATGTTTCTTTATCAATTAATATTTGACAAAGGGAGTGTGAGTATACAATGGAGTAAAAATAGTCTCTTCAATAAATGGTGTTGGGAGAACTGGACTGGTACATGCAAAAAACATGAAATTAGACTGCCTATTTACACCATACACCAGAATAAACTCAAAATGGATAAAGGACTTAAATATAAGTCATGATACCATAAACGTCCTAGCAGAAAACAGGCACTAAAATTTCAGACCCCCTATGTAGCAATATTTTGCTGATATATCTCCTAGGGCACAGGGCATAAAAGAAAAAATAAACAAATAGGACTACATCAAATTAAAATTTTTTTTCCCAGCTAAGGGAACCATCATCAAGATGAAAAGGGAACCGACTGTATGGAAGCACATACTTACCAATGATGCATTGGACAAGGCCTTAATCTCCAAAATACATAAAGAACTGATATGACTCAACACCAGAAAGACAAACAACGCAATTTAATAAATGGTGAAAGCACATGAATAGACACTTCTCCAAGAAGGACGTATGGATGGCCCACAGACATGTGGGAAGATGCTCAATGTCACTATTCATCAGAGAGATGAAAATTAAAACCACAATGAGATATTATCTCCCACCTATCAGAATGGCTGTCATCAATAAATCAACAAACAAGTGCTGGCGAGGATGTGGAGAAAGGGGAACCCTAGTGCACTGTTGGTGGGAATGCAGACTGGTGCAGCCACTGTGGAAAATAGTATGGAATTTCCTCAGAAAACTAAAAATGGAACTGACTTATGACCCAGCGATTCCACTGCTGAGAGTACACCCTAAAATCCTGAAACAGCAATTCAAAAGAACTTAAGCATCCCTTAACAGTGGTAACTAGATTCCAATTTTAAGCCACTTTTCACTTGGATTTCACAAGTCTCTAGTTTTCATGAGTGACTCTGTTACCTGCTTACAGACTTTTCTGGTGCTAATTGTTTTCTTATCAGATAGAATCTTCAAATGTCGCTTCCTTTAGATCAGCTCTCTTCCCTGTTCTGTACATCTATTTGATTACTATTTCCCTCTGTGTTAGGCTTCGTTTATGAAGTTTATGCTAACTGCTTCCCTAGATTTCCAGATCTTTGACTATGCCCTCTCATTCTATATGTACAGGATGTCTGAGTAAAGTAAAAACCTAATGTCATCCTACTAAATCCTAACTAAAACAATTAAAGAAATGTAAAGAAAATCAGAAGAGATTGGGTGTGTTCAGGGTTTTATAGCAATAGATGAGAGAAGCATTGCTTGTAGTAGAGAAAAAGTTTAAAAAAAAAACAAACTTAAATGCCTAAAATAAAAGAATACAATGTGGGCAGCCTTCCAGTGGCACATTATACAGCCATGAAAATAAGTGAATTACAGCTACATCTAGTAAGATTGGTGTACACTTCAAATATGCTTTAAAAACAGACTTTTGCAAAAGAACAATGCAGTGGTGATTTAGAGTGTTTTGCTTTTTGGAGTGCCTGTATGTATCTGTGTGTATATAGAGTATTATATGTCATATATATTAAAAGTATAAAGAGAAAAAAAAAGAAATAAAAGAAGAAAAAAAATAAAAGACCTTAAGCATCCTTATGTTCCTAGTAGTGCTATTTACAATAGTCAAGTGCTGGAAACAGCTCAAGTGCCCATCAGTAGATGAGTGACTTAAAAGACTGTGGTACATTTACACAGTGGAATACTACTCAGCAGAAAGACAAAAGGAAGTCCTAACTTTTCTGACAATGTGGATGGACCTGGAGTCTATTATGCTAAGTGAAATATGCCAGTTAGCAAAAGACAAATACCATATGACCTCACTTATAATTGGAACCTAATGAACAAAAGAAACTAATGAGAAAAATAAAACCAGAGACATGGAAACATGGAACAGACTGATAGCTACAGGAGGGGAGGAGGGAGGTGAGGAAAGGTGGGAGGAGGGGGCTAATCAAAGAACATGGGTGAATGACCCATGGACACAGACAACGGAAAATGTATTGACTGTGGGCGAGAGGGGTGGGCTGGGTGGAGCAGGGAAAAGGGGAAAAATTGGAACAACTGTAATAGATTAAACAATAAAAATAAAATAGAAAAAAAAACAATTAAATTGCACCAAAAACACCTAGGAAAAAACTTAACCAAAGAGGTGACAGCTCATATATCTATAATCGCTGTATCTTCCCAGTGAATCAATACTTTTATCATTACATAATGTTTTTATTTGTATTTATGATTGATAGTTTTTGACTTAAGGTCTATTTTATCTTATATTTTGTTTACAGTATTCATAGAATATCATTTTGCTTCCCTTCTGTTTCAACTTGCTTATCCTTAAATCTAATGTGAGTCTTTTATAAACTGTACATAGTTGGATCTTGTTTTATTATACATTCAGCCAGCCACTCAATGCCTCTTGATTGAAGAATTTATTCAATTTACATTGAAAGTAGTTATTGATGGGAAGGGGTTTACTATCGCCATTTTGTTAATTTTTCTGTTTATTTTATTGTTCTTTTATTCTTCTTTGCTGCCTTTCTTTGTGCTTTGTTGATTTTTATAATGATAATTTTTTATATCTATCATTTTATTCTTTTCTACATTTTCTGTAAATATTTTTTGGTGTGGTTACCATGAAGTTTACACATATCATCTTAGAGTTATAACAGTCTATTTAAGCTCAAGGCAACTTAACTTCAATCATATACAAAATCTATAAACTTTTACTTGACCCTTTCCACAATTTATGTTCTTGATTTCATAATTTGCATCATTTAAAATTGTGAATTCATTATCAAATTTTATTTGTTCTTAATATTTTTGTCTTTTAATATTTATTCTAAATTAAAAGTTTTACATACCATCTTTAAACATAGATTAAGCTCTCCAATAAAAAGGGCATAGAGTGGCTAAATAAATAATAAACCAAAGACGCAACTATATGCTGTGTGTAAAAGACTCACTTTAGATTTAAGAACACCCATAGGCCCAAGGAAAGGGATGGAAATGATATTTTATGAAACTTGTGACAAGAATTGAGTGGGCATGGCTATATTTATATCAGATAAAGAGACTTTAAGTAAAAATTATCACCAAAGACAAAGAAGAACATTATATTTTTATAAAAGTTATTATAAGGTTGTATGGAAATTATAACCCTTGTGCATATAGATGGGAATGTAAAATAGTGCAGTAGCTATGAAAAACATTACAGAATTTAAAAAAATAACTAAATATAAGAAACTTGTATTATCTGGTAATCTCACTTCTGTATATCCACAATTAAATTCATGACCTTGAAGGTATATCTGCATGCTAATGTTTATTGCAGTATTATTCACACTAGCCAAGATGCGGCGCAACCCATGTGTCCATCAACAGATGAATGAAAAAAACATGGTCTATACATACAATGGAATGTTGTTTTGCTTTCAAAAAGAAGAGAGTCCTACCATCTGCAACAACTTGGGTGAAACTGGAGGATATATCACAAAATGAAACAAAACAGTCACAGAAGGATAAATGTTGCATGATTCCACTTATATGGAGTATATAAAATGGTCAAATTTATAGAATCAGAGAATGGTCGTCAAGGGCTGGGGAAAAGAGAAAATGGGGCATTGTTTTTCAATAGATATAAAGTTTCAGTTATGCAAGATGAATAAGTTTTAGAGATCTGCTGTACAACATAGTGCCCATGGTTAAAAATGGTATTGTGTACTTTAAAAAATATTAAAAGGATAGATGTTAAGTGGTATTACCATAAAACACACAAACAAGTCAGTAAATATGGACACAAAGAAACTCTGGGAAGTGGGGATCATATCTTTTTCCTTGATTGCAGTGATGGTATCATAGGTGTTTTCACATGTTCAAACTCATCAAATTGTACACATTAATTATGTGCAATTATTTTATATCAATTATGATTCAATAAACCTGTTTTTGTTATATCTTAAATGACACATTTATGAGCCTAGAAACTCCATCATAAAATAAAATTAAAATAGTTTTGAATACGTTAATATTAGGGAACTCAGGGGGTGTGGGGGCTCTTGGTGATCATTCTTTTTATGTTCCCACAAGCCATTTAATATTCTCTTCCAGAATTTTGATTTGCATAAAATTCCCTGGTTTCAGGTTTCCAGGATCCAAACTTTACCTTTTTATTTTTAAATAAAATCAGTATTTATGCCAATTGCTAGTCTTCAAATATTAGTAGGAATGATTTTAGACTGGGGTAATCTGGGGAAGAGTGGCCAAGTTCCAATTCCAAGGACTTTGAAGCCTTGTGGTATCTAGCTTTTGACAAAGTGCTCCTTGGGTCTGTTTTTTCCTTACTTAAATTCCTTCCAGGATTAATAACAAATTGAAGAAAAGAGCCCTTAAGAGAACACTGACAGTATTTCATCTTTTAATAGCTAAGTAGTATTCCATTATATATATATACACATCTTATACACATCTTATTTACACATCTTATTTACCTAATCATTTGTCCAAGTACACTCAGGTTGCTTCCATGTCTTGACTTTTGTAAATAATGCTGCAATGAACACAGAGGTGCACATATCTTTATAAAAAATGTTTTCAAAGTTTTGGGGTAGATACCCAGAAGAAGGATTGTTGGATCATATTGAACAATAGAATATACAGATGTCATAATATTGTTCTACACCTGAAATTTATATAATATTAACCAATGCCATCACAATAAATTTAATTAAAAATAAAAAAGACATATCACTGACCAATTATAACCTGAGGAGGTGGTAGAACATGGGACAATCAGAATTAGTTACTTCCTGAATTATACATACAAGCCCAGAAAGGAGTATAGAGACTAGTGGGCTTCCCTCATGCTGCTTTTATTGAACACATGTAAGTGTGGGGGGTAAAGGGACATGGAGGAAGATACAGGGGAGAGAAATGGTGATAAACAGAAACTTGATTTGGGGCAGTAAACACACAATACGGTGTACAGGTGATGTGTTACAGAATTGTGTACCTAAAACCTTTACAATTTTGTTAACCATTGTCACTATCCCCACCAAAAATGAAATAAACAGTTATCATAACTTAAGTTCATGCAAGAGATGGAATATTACCCATTAGATCTGTATGAACTCCTGATCAGCTGCAGTGAGGCAATCCATGAGAGTTTAGAGCAGGTCAATGAAAGACAGTCCTAGGCTGGAGACACAGACAGATCTTTGCAAAGACTGAATTCCAGAAAGTATGACACAAGGATAAAACTCTGTACCTATGGGTTTCCTCTGATTGATAGGGATCAATACTTCAACAATAAGAAGAAGGTAAACAGAAGAAAAGGGTGGGCAGCACAGAGTAAAAGTACTCGCATATGCTGAGCATCTACTATGTGCCAGACTCTGTGGTAACCTTTCAAAGAAGAGAATTGAAATTGAGACTAATCTAGCTTTCGAAGAGCTAAATTAATTACTCATCAAGAATACATATTTTTCTTGCACAGTAAAGGAAATCATCAACAAAAATAAAAAGATGACCCTCAGAATGGGAGGACATATTCACCAATACATCTGATAAGGGGTTAAGGCCCAAAATTTATAAAGAACTTATAAAACACAAACATCAAAACAAACAAACAACCCAATTTAAAAAATGGGCAAAAGACCCGAATAGACACTTCTCCAAAGAGGACATACAGATGGCCAATAGACATGTGAAACAAGGCTCAACATCACTAATCATGAGAAATGCAAATTAAAATCAGAATTAGATATCATCTAATACCTCTCAGAATGACTATCATCAATAAATCAACAAAAACAAGTGCTGCCAAGGGTGTGGAGAAAGGGGAACCCTTTTGCACTGTTGGTGGGAATGGAGATTGGTGCAGCCACTATGGAAAACAGTATGGAGCCCCAGCTGGTATAGCTCAGGGGATTGAACATCAGCTTGTGAACTAAGGGGTCACTGGTTCGATTCCCCAGTCAGTCACATGCATGGGTGCAGGCCAGGTCCCCAGTAAGGGGTGCACAAGAGGCAACCACACATTGATGTTTCTCTCCACCTCTTTCTCCCTCCCTTCCCTTCTGTCTAAAGTAAAATAAATAAAATCTTTTTTTTTAAAGAAAAAGCAGTATGGAGATACCACAAAAAATTAAAAATGAATCTGCCTTTTGGCCCAGTGGCCCCAGTTCTGGGAATATATCTAAAAGAACCCAAAACACTAATTTGAAAGAAGATAAGCACCCCTATGTTCATTGCAGTGTTATTTACAATCACCAAGATATGGAAGCAGCCCAAGTGTCCATTGGTAGAGAGTAAATAAAACAACCATGGGACATTTACACAATGGACTTCTACTTGGCCATAAGAAAGAATATTCTACCCTTTCCAACAGTATGGATGGACCTGGAGAACATTATACTAAGTGAAATAAGTCAGTCAGAGAAAGAAAAATACCATATAATTTCACTCATATGTGGAATCTAATGAACAAAGTGAACTAACAAGGAAAATGGGGACAGACTCATAGATGGAGAGCAGAATAATGGATAGAGGTGGGGGGATGTTAGGGGTTTGAGGGATTGAGCAGAAAGGAAAAGGGTCTCATGGACATAGACAACACTGTGCTGATTGCTGGAGGGAGGGTGTATAAGGGCAAAAATTGGTACTAGTCCTTCTCAGACTATTCCAAAAAATCCAAGAAGAGGGAAGAATCCAAACTTTTTATGAGGTAAACATCCTCATCCCAAAACAAGATAAAGACAGAACAAAGAAAGAAAACTACAGGCCAATATCACTGACGAACATAGACACTGAAATCCTCAACAAAATATTGGCAAACCACATCCAGCAACAAATTAAAAAGATCATCCACCATGATCAAGTGGGATTTATCCCAGGGATGCAAGAGTGGTACAATATTCACAAAGCAAAAAATGTAATACATCACATAAACAAAAGGAAAGACTATAATCACTTGCTCATATCAATAGATGCGGAAAAAAATATTTGATAAGGCACGGCACCGATTTAGGATTAAAAACACTCAGCAAAGTGGAATAAAGGGGGCATACCTCAACATAATAAAGGCTATATATGAGAAACCTACATCCAATATTATACTGAATGGGCAAAAACTGCAATCTTTCCCACTAAGATCAGGAACAAGACAAGGATGTCTGCTTGTTGCTCCAGTTCAATGTAACATAGCATTAGAAGTCCTAGCCACAGCCATCAGACAAGAAAAAGGAATAAAAGGCACTCAAATTGGAAAGAAGAAAGTAAAACTGTCATGATTTGCAAATGACATGATAATGTACCTAGAAAGCCCAATAGGTTCCACCAAAAAACTGCTTGACCTAATAAGTGAATTTGGCAAAAGAGCAGGATTCAAAGTCAATATTCAGAAATCGAAGGCATTTTTGTACACCCTCAATGATATATCAGAAGCAGAAATCAGGGGAAAAAAATCACATTTACTATTACAAGAATAATAAAGCACCTAGGAATAAACTTAACCCCAAGGAGGTTAAAGACCTGTACTCAGAAAACTACAGAAGACTAAAGAAAGAAATTAAGGAAGACACAAATAAATGTCTAAATAAATGGAAGCAAGTACCATGTTCATGGATTGGAAGAATTAACATCAAAATGTCCATGCTACCCAAAGCAATTTTTAGATACAACACAATCCCTATTAAAATACCAATGACATATTTCATAGATATAGAACAAATATTTCAAAAATTTGTATGGAATCATAAATGACCCCAAATAGTTGCAGCAATTTTGAGAAAGAAAAACAAAGTAGGAGGGATCACAATACCTCATCAAACTGTATTATAAGGCCACTGTAATCAAAACAGTCTTCTACTGGCATAAGAACAGACACATAGATCAATGGAACAGAATTGAGAACCCTGAAATAAACCAATGTCTCCATGGTCAATTATTATTTGACAAAGGGGGCAGAAACATAAAATGGAGTAAAAATAACCTCTTCAACAAATGGTGTTGGGAGATCTGGACAGTTACATGCAAAAAAAAAAAAAGAAAGAAAGAAAGAAAGAAAAGAAACTCAACCACCAATTTACACCACACATAAAAATAAATTCAAGATGGATAAACGACTTAAATATAAGTCACAACAGCAAAAAAGTCCTAGAGGAGAACATAGGCAGGAAAATCTCAGATATTCCATGCAGCAATATTTTCACCAATATGTCCCCTAGAAAAAGGGACTTAAAGGAAAGAATAAACAAAATGGACCCCATCAAAATAAGAAGCTTCTGCACAGATAAAGAAAACACCAGCAAAATGAAAAGGGAACCAACCATGTGGGAAAATATATTTGCCAATGATACCTCGGACAAGGGTTTGATCTCCAAAATATGTGAAGAACTCACACGACTCCACTGCAGGAAGACAAACAACCCAATTAAGAAATGGGCAAAGGACCTGAACAGACACTTCTCTGAAGAGGACATACACAGGGCTACCAGATACACATGAAAGGATGCTCAACATCACTAGCCATCAGAGATATGTAAATTAAAACCACAGTGAGATTCCACTTCACACCAGCCAGATTGGCCATCATAACCAAATCAACAAACAAGTGCTGGCAAGGTTGTGGGGAAAAGGGAACTCTAGTATGCTGCTGGTGGGAATGCAGACTGGTGCAGCCACTGTGGAAAATAGTTTGGAATTACCTCAGAAAACTAAAAATGGATCTGTTTTATGACACAGCAGTTCCACTGCTAGGTGTATTACCTAAGAATCCTGAAACAGAAATTCCAAAGAACCCGTGCATTCCCAATTTTCATAGCAGCACAATTTACAATAGCCAAGAATTGGAAGCAACCTAAGTGTTCGACAGTAAATGAGTGATCAAAAAACCATGGTACATTTACACAATGGAATACTATGCAGCAGAAAGGAAGAAGGAGCTACTACACTTTGCAACAGCACAGATGGAACTGGGGATCATTATGTTAAGTGAAATAAACCAGGCAGTGAAAGACAGATACCATATGATCTCAGCTATAAGTGGAACCTAATCAACAAAATAAACAAGCAAGCAAAATATAACCAGCAACATCGTAATAAAAAACAAATTGACCGTAACCAGAGGGGAGGAGGGAGGGGGATGACAGGGGAAAGGGAGGGGAAGGGTCATCAAGGAACATGCATAAAGACCCATTGACAAAGCCAAATGTGGAAAGATTGAGGGTTGAGGTGGGGGTGTGTACGGCCGGGGAATGTGGTGGCAGGAAAATGTTGACAAAAAGAAATAGACAGTGGTAGGTTGAGAATAGTATAGGAAATTAAGAAGCCAAAAAACTCATATGTACAGCCCATGGACATGAACTAAGAGGTGTCGGGATGATGGAATGGGGTGCAGGTTGGAGGGGATAAAGAGGGGGAAATGGGACAACTGTAATAGCATACTCAATAAAATATGCAAAAAAAGATTTAAAAAATAAATGAACCGTATACTGTGAAGGTGGAAAGAGCCCAAAAATAAACCCCTGCACCCACCATCAACTAATATTTGACAAGGGAGCCAAGAATACTCAAATGGGAAAGTAGTCAAAAAATGGTGTTGAAAAGTGAATGAACAGATGCAAAAAAAAAAAAAAGGGAATTGAACCCCTATCTTACACGACACACACAAATAAAATTAACTCAAAAGGATGAAAGACAGCATGAGACCTGGTACTATAAAACTATTAGAAGAAAATATAGCAATGAAACTTTTTGACATTGGTCTGGGCAAATTTTTTAACATAACACCAAATGCACAAGGGACAAAAGCAAAAATCAAGTGGTACTACATCAAACTAAAAAGCCTCTGCACAGCAAAAGAAACAATCAACAAAAGGAAAGAGAACTTATGGAATAGAGAAAATATTTGCAAACCATACATTGGATATGGGGTTAATATCTAACATATATAAAGAACCCATATAACTCAATAACAAAAACAATAACAAAGAATCTAATTAAAATATAAGCAAAGAAACTGAATGGATATTTTTTTCAAAGAAAACATCCAAATGGTCAATGAGTACATGAAAATATTTTCAACATAACTAATCATTAGGGAAATACAAATCAAAACAACTTCATAGCTGTTAGAATGGCTATGCTCAAGAAAAGAAAAGATATCAAGTGTTGGTGATGTTGTTATGAAAGGGGAACAAACACTTGTGCACTGTTGGTTGGATTGTATATTGGTTTAGACATTATGCAAAACAGTATGGAGATTCCTCAAATATTAAAAATAAAATTTATATATGATCCAGCAATCCCACTTCTGATTACATATCCAAAGGAAATGAAAACAGGATATTGAAATGATATTTTCGCTCACTTGTTCGTTGTAGCATTATTCACAATAACCAGGTTATAGAAACAACCTAAGTGTCCATTAACAGATGGCTGGGTAAAGGAGATGTGAGATCCTAGACAAGAAAAAGCTGGGGGAGCTCATTGCCACTCAGCAGGTATTACAAGACATGTTAAAGGGAGAAGAAAGGAAGAGAAGGAGGAGGGAGGGGGAGGAGGAGAGAGAAATATTGTAAAAAGCTCACAAAGACAGACACATAATAAAAGGAATAGATCAACAAACATGAAAGGTAGTGTAAAATTTAAAAGGTAAAAGTAGAAAGATTGTGTGTAATCACAACAGTAAATTAATGGATAGACACAAACACAGAGTAAAAAATAATGACAAAAATAAATGTTGAGGGGATGAGTAAAAATGGTAGTGATTATAGAATGTGTTTGAACTTAAGCAACCATTCACTTAAAATAGACTGCTTTAAAAGTAACAGTATATAAGAAGTACTTGGTTACCATAAACCAAAACTCTAGAGATATACAAGAAACGAAGAAAAGGGAATCCAAGCACATCACTACAGAAAGTCATTGATTTTCAAGAGATGAAAACAAGAGAATAAGAAAGGAACAGAGAAAAATTATAAAAAACAATCGGAAAAAAGTAAAATGACAATAACTACATATATATCGATAATTACTTTAAAAGTTTTCTTTTTTTAAAGATTTTATTTATTTTTAGAGATAGGGGAAAGGAGGGAGAAAGAGAGGGAAAGAAACATCAATGTGTGGTTGCCTCTCATGCACCCCTTACCAGGGACCTGGCCCACAACCCAGGCATGTGCCCTGACTGGGAATCAAATGGGTGACCCTTTACTTTGCAGTCCACTGAGAAACACCAGCCAGTGCTCAACATTTACTTTAAAATGAATTATGAATTTTATCCTTAGTAGTTCTATACTAAGATTTCTAGAAATAATTTCTACTAGAAATTATTATTACATATTGTATATGTAATTATATATACAATATATATGTGTGTATATATATATATATATATATATATATATATATATACACACACACACACACCTCACCAGCCAGTGCTATCAATAATTACATTAAATGTATATGGATTAAATGCTCCAATCAAAAGATGAAACCCTGCTGGTGTAGCTCAGTAGATTGAGTGTCGGTCTATGAAATAAAGGATTGCTGGTTCGATTCCCCAGTCAATGCATATGCCTGGTGTGCAGGCCAGGTCCCCAGTAGGGGGCCCACGAGAGGCAACCACACATGGATGTTTCACTCTTTTTCTCCCTCCCTTCCCCTCTAAAAACAAAATCTTTACAAAAAAAGATGAATGGATAAAGAGGTGGTACATAAAAGATTTTGTTTAAAACAAAATCTTTAAAAAAAAAAGATGAATGGATAAAGAGGTGGTACATAAAATTCCATACAATGGAATATTACCTGGCCATAAAGAAGAATCAAATCTTACCATTTGTGAAAATGTGGATGGATCCAAAGTGTATTATGCTAACTAATTTGAGTCAGAAAGAGAAAGACAAATACAGTGGTACCTCAGTACTTGTCAGCTTCAGAACTTGTCAAACCTTGTACTCATCACATTTTGATGAGAAAAATGTTTCAGCACTGGGTGCTTGCTCGCCACTCATTGGACTTGTATGAGTCACAATGCCACCTTGCAAGAGAAAATGCTTCATCAATCATCGCTTGTTCACCACTCATCAGAACAAATTAACGATAAGTACAAGGTGCCACTGTATATTATTTCACTTATATTTAGAATAAAAAAACTAAATAAACAAAACAGAAACAAGTTCATAGATAGAGAATAAACTGCACTTGCCAGATGGGAGGGGAGTTGGGAGACTCCATGAAAAAGGTGAAGGGATTAAGAAATAGAGTGAAATCTCTGTTCTTGAGCTTAATTTCTTCCAGAAAACTGTTTGAGAAGTGATTTGTTTGAAAACCAAATTTCCTTTGTCACCAGAGAGATGTGTAACTGATCATACAGGTATCAGCATGAAAGGGTTGGTGGGTAAGAATCAAGACCCAAAGTTTTGTTAGAAAACAGATATTTTCTGTGAATAACTTGGTCAAGAATTGAATTGAGAGCCAAGATATTCAAGATATTCAAGACATTCAAGAACTGATGTTTGACTGTACAAATTGACAGTTATAACATAGTCATAAAATAGTCACAGAAAGTAAAGTGTAACATGGGGAATAGAGTCAATAGTCTCGCAATAACTACACATGGTGTCAAGTGGTACTAGATTTATCAGGGAGATCATTTCATAAGGTATATAAATATCTAATCACTATGCTGTACACTTGAAACTGATAAAATATTGAATGTTAACTGTAATTGAAAAAATTAAAAATAAATAAAAAATAAAAGAAATATGATAGAACTTTAAAATATAATCTTCCATGGCTATACATATCTTTGCTTAGTATCTACCACTGTTGGCTCTCAGTATTTATATTGTAAATGCTAAAATTTTCACATAACTATCTAAATTATTTGTGGAGGGAATCAGAACTTAAATAAAAGTGAGTAAATAAGTATACAAAGTCTGTTCTGAAAAAGTCCGGCCATTGTTAATATAACGAGAACGTTTGTGCAACATTGATGTAACCTGGTAGCCAAGGAGAGTGGACTGAAACATACATGTGTGAACAATGACACTTTCACTTTACTAGTCAGTGGGGGTGGTAGGCACCGTTGAGTGAGCATGTGTACTGTGTGGTTGTCTCATTCAAAATGACTGAGTGAGTAGAGCAATGAGTCTGCATCAACTTTTGTGTTAAGCTTGAACATTCCTCTGTGGAAACTATTTGGATTATTCAGAAGGCTGCAGCTATGGGCAACTGGTGATTGGCAGCTTCATCAGCCCAACCACATGCCTGCTCATGCATCATGTCTCGTGCAGAGTTTTTTGATGAAACATCAAATCACCCAAGTGACTCAGCCCTCCTACAGCCCAGATTTGATGCCCTGAGACCTCTGGCTTTTCCCAAAACTAAAATCACCTTTGAAAGGGAAGAGATTTCAGACCATCGATGACATTCAGGAAAATATAATGGGGGCAGCTAATGGCGATTGGGAGAACTGTGTGAGGTTCCAAGGTGCCTACTTCGAAGGGGACCGAGGTATCGTTGTCCTGTGTACAATGTTTCTTGTATCTTTTTCAATAAATGTCCCTAATTTTCATGTTACATGGCTGTATACTTTCTAGACAGACCTTGTATGCAGCATTATACTTACTTTGAATAATGAAATAAATTATTTATCTATTTTTAAAAAGATGTGATAACAGCCATGAAGAAGAAAATCCTGCCACTTATGACACATGAATTGACCTTGAGGACATTATCTTAGGGAGATAAGCCATACAGAAAAAAGACAAATATTGTATTATCAATTAACAATGAAATCTAAAAAAGCCACACTCATAGAACAGAGGGTAGAATGGTTGTTACCAGGAGCTGAGGGGTGGGAAAATTTGGTGTATATTGTTAAAGGGTACAAATTTGTAACTAGACAATGAACAAGTTCTGGAGATTAATTGCACCACACAGTGATTATAGTCAATGATACTATGTTACATACTTCAAAATTGCTAAGAGAGTCGATCTTAAATCGTCTCACTACAACAAAGAAATTGTAATTATGTGACATGATAGAGGTGTTACCTGAAGCTAAGGTGATAATCATGTTGCAATATATAAATGTATCAAATCAACACACTGTATACCATAAACTTATACAATGCTATATATAAATTACATCTTAACTATAATTTTTAATACTATGTGCAAGGCACTGTCGTATGTCCTTAGTATGCTCTGATGAACAAAACACATTGAGAAAACAACAACCTTACATTTGGAGAGTACAGTTTCAATACAAAGATTAGCTTGTAGTCCTCTGCAACACGGAGAACAAGAAAATAATGGCTATCATCCTTCTTCAAGATTAATTGCTCATGCAACAAAATACCTGTTCAAAGCAGAAATAGTCAAGGATTATCTTCTATAGCATGAATAGATTTTCCTCTTTTTTTCTACTTAATCTTCAATTACTTATCCCATTCAATAGAACATAAGATCCATGATGGTCAGGAATTGGTATTATACATCACTGAATTAGTAGAACCTAAAACAGTGCTTGATACAAAGCAAGTGGCCAAGATATTTGAGGCATAAATGTGTGAGTGAATACATAAAGGAAAGGAAGATCAGTGGTAACTGGAGAAGTCGAGAAGTCTCCATAGATAACATAAATATCTGAGGTGTTGTGTATGTTCATAATTAACCCCATGCCATATTTGTACTTTTATTGATATGCTCCTTCAATGAACATTCAGTGCTTACTCTGGGACATTCACCATCCTAGGCGGTTCAGAAACCAAGGCAAATAAGGTAAAATTATTGTTTCCCATGAAGACATTGTAGTCTAAGGAATAAAATGGATACCTAAATGAATAATATAATATGGTGTAACAAAAGTTTTAATAAACATATGGGCAAAATGCCATTCATTTTCAGGGAAGAAAGCAATGAATTTTAGAAGAGCCATAAATGTCTCAGTGCCCAAAGTGGCATTTTATTTATCCTTTCAAGAAAGGTTCATGGGGCACCTGTCATGTGCCTACCCTGTGCTAGGTGTCAACAACACAGTAGCAACTGTGACTGAGGCCCAACATAAGGAATATCAGAGTACCAAAACAAAAAATCATTTGCCCCCAGAACAAATAAAACCAAAGTATAATCCAGAACTCACATGTTGCCAGTGAGAGAGGCTCTTTCCCATGCAATTGAAAGTTCCAGCCAAAAAAAAAAAAGAACTTTTGGCAGCCACTTTGAAGAAGGCAATGTCTGAAAAGAGAAAATAGATTTCAAATAAGCTCAAATAGACTCCACTAAGTAACCTAACATTGCTTCAGTTTCCTAAAATGGAAAGGTGAGCCTAAATGTACATTCTGTTCCAATGGTTAGGTTATGTTGGAGCCAGTTTCTGAGATCCCAAAGCACAGAATACTGAATTTGTAGAGTACATTTGGAACACAGACAATTAGAAAGCTAAAATCAGGGGTTACAACAGCACGTTTCAAAATGTTGTGGTAAAGTGTGTAAGTATAAATTCTCCAGTGCCTCATGAATGACCTTACTTGCTTTCAAAATTTGTAATACCTGGAAGTATTTGCTTTATATCCCAACCATTATTATAAGTCACAATAGCAAATAATTCACGTATAAATGCACATGACATTAGAGTTCATCACATTGGTCCTTAAAATAATTGTTTTCAGAAAAGTTAGGTTTCTATTATACACACAAACACATCCATATATACCGGTGTATGTTTGTACTGAATAGTGATATGCATTTTCAACAACATTCACAAATGTTGCTTTAGACCCCCTTGTATTCCATGCCTAAGAGCTTACAAGGTCTTCATTTGTTTCTCAAGCCTAAATTCTCTGGGTAGTGTACAATACCCATTTTATTTTGGCTCCTCTCTACCAAAATACTCTTCTATTGTTTTCTTCAAGGAGGCCAACTGGGTTCCTTAAACACCACGCCCCACCACATATAAAGTAGTCATCCCTGTCTTTGGGCCTTTGCCAACATCAGTTCTTTTGCCTAGAGTACCACTTTCTCTTCTGTACCTATCCAATTTTCTCCTTTATTTCAAGACTCAACACAAGTGTGATCACTCCCATGAAGTCATTAATAATCATGACTTTATAACTATTGGCAGTCACACTTCTCACCTCTCTTTCTTATTTGACTGTGATACTTATCATCCATGTCATACAGCTTAATACTGAAGGATAGTGGAAACCTTGAAGCTAGGAGAGACTTGAAAAACTATTTGGTATAACTCTATACTGAGGAAAAGTCAGTTCAGAAAAACCTGCATCCCAGTCACTCAGGGAATGTATTCCACATGAAGATTCCTGGGTCTTAAGGCCACCTCCTGGATCAGAATCTCAGCACTGGGGCTTATAAACCTCCATGTGCATCTTTCTATGGTATGCTGTTATGTTGAAGCAAGTTCGAGAACTCTGGGTGTAATCTGACCTACCACTCAGTCCTGAGAGTATTGGTTTCCAGTGCAAAGCCCAGAGTCATTGCATCCATTGGTACCTATTCTCTGCTTTCTGGCACTACCCAGCTGAGCAGTAAGGGGTTCCTACCTTGTAGATTTGTGGAGACTCAGAGGAGAACTTTGTCACTAAGCAGGAATAGGATTGAAAAAGTGATGACATGTTCCCAGTACTACAAGGACCACAAGAACCATCGCACTTACCCAGGATGTTGTATCTGTTCCCCTAGAATGGCCAGAGTAGCTTCCATCTACTCCTACATGTCATGAAATTTTAAAATATCACCTCTGTGAGTACCAGAACATGGGCCCATAATCCCAGCTTTGTATTTACAGCTAAGCAGGTTAACTTCACTGAGTCTGGGTTTCCTTACCTGGAAAACAGGAGTGCTAATGGTTCTGACTTCACAGAATTGATGTGAGAAATAAATACGGTAATGAACAGGAAACTGGCTGTCATAGAGGAGGGGGTCAATAAAATGCAGTTGTTATTATTCCCAGAGCCTCTGTGGTTCCAAATGGTCTTCAACTGTTATCACCCAGGCTCAGGCAGACAATTCTAAGGCACAAAAATTATTTACTGAATTTTGCAAATGTTGAATGTAGTCAACCCCTGTACGGACAGTCCCCAGACTGCAACAAAATGTGATGACTTGGAGGAGGCTGGAGATAAGGCTTGTGGAATGAGCAGGGGCCGATCACCAAAGGCTCTTGGTCTCACCTGCATGGGAAGCCATTTGAAGCAGTGGGGTGATAGGACAGACTTCAGATACAATTTGGGGAACTAAAGCCTAGATCAGTAGATTTGGGAGAATCTTTCCAAAGCATTGTCT
>PVJD01012376.1:0-40112 GCA_004026545.1 Mormoops blainvillei | reverse complement strand
CAAACTATCAAAATGTCTGTCACCTACCTCAGGAGAGCCACAATCACATTGCTCTCCAGTTTCCAACCGTCCATTGCCACAAGTTGATTGTCTTCCTTGGACAATCAATTTTGAAACAGTTTGATTCTGAAGACACTTTAATTCTGGCTGAGAAACTATATGTTTAAATTCATCCACACTGCAACTGCTGAAAAACTTTACACCATGGGAACGTCTAAAATTAAATTATATTCTTCAGATAAATGGAATAAAATCACTATCAAAGTAACACTCTTCAATATAACACTATTAATTCTGTACAACTTCAATTACAGAGAAGCCAAGAAGAAGGGGTGAGTGCTTTTATTTTTAATACAAGTCATAAATAAGGAATGAGTTCATATATATTATAATTTAATATAATAGGAATTTAGCAAGCAGAGGAAGTTTAAGGTGGTATGATTTAAAATATATTAAAACACAACAGTGCTTGGCATGCAAAAGGTCTATTTAAGTATGTTCCATTATTCATAATTTTAATTATTATTATTGTCAACATCATAATCATTATTATAAAGTAATAATTATCATTAAGAATATGAAATATACTAGGAAATTTATATGGACAACTAAAAGCATAAAGATAGCTGACTGTGTTAGTGAAAAAATTAGAAATACCTGATCCTTGGTAACAATCAATTAAAATACCTCAGCATTAAGTATATATAATATATAACCCTTAGATTATTTTTTACTTTTAAATTTCCACATCCCCAAGTGTACTGTTGAGTGGGTTTTTGTTTAACTTTGTAACCATCTCAAACTTAGAAAAATGATACAAATATAGCCCTAAGAATAACTTTTTTCCCCTGAAGCAATTAACAGTAAGTTGTCATCGAATATCTTGATAACTCTAAATATTTTCATGTATAATTCTTACATAGAAATGAATTCTCCTAAAACATATACTTTAAACCAGGAAATAATGAAACATTATTAGCACCTAATCCTAAAATTTCACTCAGAGTTTCCCTTTAACACAATATTATAACTTTTATAGCAAAAGGATAAAGCTCGGAATCAACCATTGTCTGTAGTTACCATGTCTCCTTAGTCTCATTCCTTATGTTTTTTTGTTGGATTTCATAACCTCAAAAGTTTTATGATTACAGGTCGATTATTTGGTAAAATATCCCTCAATTTTGGCTATGAATTGCTCCCTCATAATTATACTGAGGTTATGCAGCATTAAAACAAGAGTGTTGCTGAGTTTCTTTCTCAGAATCCTAACAAATGGCACATGATTTTGATTTGTTATATTACTGATAGAAATTACTTTGATTAGTTGATTAAAGGTATGTCTGCCAGTCTTCATTCTAAAATTAGATTTTTTCCTTATCAGTTAATAATTATTTGGAGGGAAGTTCTTTGGTTTTACCTAAATATCCCATTTCTAACCTTCCGATTTATTCATTCACATATTTATATAATTGTGGAATCATGTTTTCCTACAATGTTATATTAAATGGGTTATAATACATTACTATCCTTATTATTTATGACATTCAAATGGTCACATATTTAGCTATAGGGAGCCCTTTCAAACTGGCTTTTGTGTCTCTGACAAATCTCCGTAATTTTTTGAACACCACCTCATATTCACACAGGAAGTTCAAGGCTCATTTGTATTTTCTCTGCCTTAGCCTTGGAATCAATCATTTCTCCAAGGTGCCCCAGGTTGTCCTAGTGGAGGATAGTATTTAGAGGGGAAGGGAAGGGTCATCAAGGAACATGCATAAAGGACCCACGGACAAAGCCAAATGAGGGAAGGATTTAGAGTGGGACGTGGGTGTGGGTGGGGCTGGGGAAAGTGGTGGAGGGAAAATGTTGATCAAAAAAAAAAAAAAGGTGGACAGGGAAGGCTGGGAGTAGTGTGGGAAATTAAGAAGCCAAAGAACTGGTGTGTGTAGCCCATGGACATGGACTAAGAGGTTTGGGGATGATGCAGTGGGGTGCAGGGTGGAGGGGATAATGGGGGGAAAATGGGACAACTGTAATAGCATACTTAATAAACTATATCAAAAAATAAAAAATAAAAATATATATTATCTGGGTGCTATACATCCTCATTGTTATTAGATTTTTCTAAAAAACATTACTTTTATTTTAGAAAATTTTCACCTGAAAATATTTGTACTTTTCTAGAAATATGTTACTCGTAAATATTTTAGATACATCATTTGGAATAAATGGTAAAACTCATAGTCAACTATTACTATATCTCACCAATTCTTTCTTTTTCTTTATTTTTATCATTGACACTATTACAAATGTCCCCATTTTCCCTTCTTTGCCTGCCTCTACCCTGTCCCCACCACCCCTCTCCCTCTGGCCAACACCACATTGTTTTCTGTGTCCACTGGTTATGCATGTATGTTTTTAGCTAATTCCTTCATCTTCCTTCACCCAGTTCCCCCTCCTCCTCCCCTCTGACAGCTGTTAGTTATTAGATTTTTAAAGCACAGACACCAAGGCCATACTAGCATCTTAAGAAATGTGCAGTCACTTTGCTATCACCTGCAATTTGCAATATCCCCACTAATTTGGGCTCCTGTACTGACATGAGCCTACTGATATTTCAGCCTCAGGGAGGACAACTTTTTGGTGCGTAGATTAGTCAGTGATTTCTGAGCCCCCAGGTCTGAAAGATTTTTAGAGGTCTCATTGCGTTAATGTTATTTCCTCCTACACAGCTACTTACTTCATGCAGGTGTTATTTTGTCAGTAGATTGGCCCCACCTGCTCCTATCTTTGGTGCGTTCCAGTTTTGGAAATGTAGAATATGCTTTTGCTTTTTTGGCTTGTTTTCCTACTTTTACTCTTTATTTCATCAGAGAATTGGGGGAGACTAAAATACGATGCTGATATATGTTTATTGATTTTAGAAATAGAGAAAGGAGGGATAAGAGGAAGAGAGGATGGGAAAGAGAGAGAAAGATGTCCATGTGAAAGAGAAACATGGATCTTTTGCCTCCAGGACATGCTCCAACCCAGGATCTCACCGAAAACCTCTGTTGCACCTGAAACCTGGGTATGTGCCCCATCCCAGAATGGAATCTGCAACCTTTTGGTGTACAGGATGATGTTCCAACCAACAGAGTCACCACGCCAGGGCCTCTCCCTTATTCTTAAAACATACTCCTCTCTAGGTAAGGCCATATCCTATTCTTGGTTCTTATTTTAATATTTTCTTCCTTTGTATGACAAGTATGCAAAGCCACATCTTAAGGCACCTCTGTTCACTATTTTCAACTTCTTTCTAAATGATCTGTTCATGGTTTTAATTCCCATCCATAAGCTAATGGCTCACACATTTTGGGTCCCTTGTCCCCGGAGATCCTGACCTCCATAACTGTGCACTTAATTCTAATGAATGATGCATAGCCCCCAGTATAACATATACAGACTGCCTCAAGATTTCCCATTTTCCCCTTTCCTAAAATATTTGCCTTTTTCCACATATTAATAAGTCACAATATTCAAAAATCTACAAATAATTCTGGCCATTTCCATTTCTCTCAGCCTTAATAATCTGCTGTAATTATTATGAGACTCATCTCCCAAATATTGCTATATTGTTAGTCCATCTGACATATTATTCATTCATTCAAAAATAACTTCATTATCCATACTGCATAAATCAATTTAAAATGTGGTCTGTTACCTTGACCATAAAATCCCAACTCTCACATCACGATTACGTGAACAGGCCCTTTCCTCCGTATGCCGTATTGTATTTCACTTTCTTTTCCTTATGCCTCATACACAGATTTCCTTAGTGTCACCGCTATTTCTTTTGTTCTTCATTTTTATCCCTCTCCCCCTGCAGTCTCCTTAGTCCTGTCACTTAGCCTCCTCATGCTGTCTATGTAGCTCCTTTATGCTGTCTACGTAGCACTCCCTTGCTTACGCTGAAAAGTATTCAACAAGTTCTTCACATGACAGAGTCATTCCTTCTCTTCCAGGTCCCTACTTTATTATTTCCTAGACGACTTTATTAGAAAGTTTCCTCTCCCAATCTATTCACTATCTATCTCCTTCTTAACACTTATCATATGATGTTTGCATTTTGTTTATTCTATCTATGGTCACTTTTTAATTTTCTGTCCCTAATGGACTAATATAAGATATTTAGGACTTCCCTATCTTGTTAACCATTGGTAAGACAATCACACTATCCTGCAACAGTCAATGTTTGTGACATATTTTTATAATGAATAAACAAATTTCACCTCAAGACTCTAGTAAACCCCAGAAAGTCATTGTCAACAAACACTTTCTTCGTAGACTGTAATACTCAATACAGAAATATTAAGCACATTTTCTGCAACATCAAGTACTCATTTTATTTAATAAGCCTTAAATAAGCATATATATATATTTAATAAAAATCATCTTACTCAAATTCTATTGCAAGAGATTATACATCAAAGGCTAGTAAAAACATTTCCTCCCAAAAGAGATAGATTTGATAAAAACAACACCTTACATTGCTCGAGGATTCATAATGCATGTAGTTCCTGGACAGTAGCAATTATAGATGTCATCATATGTTAATCCCAGGTTAATTCCAAGCAACTGTGCCATAACAACCGAAAATGCCTCTAAAGTTATCCTCTTTGGATACTAAATACAAAAAAAAAAATGTTGCCTGAGTTATTTCATCACCCCTCTGATCTTTTCAGTAAGTAATTTGTGAGCATACTACCTAAAGCAAATACAAAAGTAAGAAAACAGTATTCCAAAGTTCGATATTTTCTTAGAAATATGAAAAAAGGTAAATTTTGGTGGTTTTTTGAAAAAATAGTATTTTTAATTCAAATGGCATTGTCAGGTAACATATAAAAGTAATCCTATTTTATGTTTTTATTATATTACTGATTTAAATTCAAATCAGTTTAAATTTTTTAGAAGAATAAGCATTGTTTTAGTAATAGTATTATTTTCCCAGTGAACACTTGGAAAAAATACACAAATTCTTAAGGACTGAATTGACAATCAGTTTTGACTTCAGAAATAGTTTTAGGGGTCTTCCCTCTTCCTGGATTTTTTTTATGTCTCTATGGTCAATAAATATTCAACAAAGGGGGCAAGAGAATAAAATGGAGCAAAAATAACTTCTTCAACAAATGGCGTTGGGAGATCTGGACAGCTACATGCAAAAAAGTGAAACTCGACCACCAGCTTAAACCACAAATGAAAATAAACTCAAGATGGATGAAAGACTTAAATATAAGTCTTGACACCATAAAAGTCCTAGAGGAAAACATAGGCAGGAAAATCTCAGATATTCCACGCAGCAGTATTTTTACCGATATGTCCCCTAGAGGAAGGGACATAAAGGAAAGAGTAAACATATGGGAGTGCATCAAATTAAAAAGCCTCTGCACAGCTAAAGAAAACATCAGCAAAATGAAAAGGGAGCTAACCATATGGGAAAATATATTTGCCAATGATACCCCAGACAAGGGTTGATCTCCAAAATACATAAAGAACTCACACAACTCCACTCCAGGAAGACAAACGATCCAATTAAAAAATGGGCAAAGGACCTGAAGAGACACTTCTGCAAGGAGGATGTACGCAGGGCCCACAGACATGAAAGGATGCTCAGCATCACTAGCCATCAGAGAGACGCAAGTTAAAACCACAGTGAGATATCACTTCACACCAGTCGGAATGGCCATCATTAATAAATCAACAAACAAGTGCTGGCAAGGATGTGGAGAAAACGGAACCCTAGTACACTGTTGTTGGGAATGCAGACTGGTGCAGCCACTGTGGGAAACAGTATGAAGTTTCCTCAAAAAACTAAAAATGGATCTGCCTTTGGACCCTGCAATTCCACTGCTGGGATTATACCCTAAGAATCCTGAAACACCAATTCAAAAGAACCTATGCACCACAAGGTTCATAGCAGCACAAGGTACAATAGCCAAGTGCTGAAAACAGCCTAAGTGCCCATCAGTAAATGAGTGGATCAAAAAACTGTGGTACATTTACACAATGGAATACTACTCAGCAGAAAGAAAGTAGGAACTCCTACCCTTCACCACAGCATGGATGGAACTGAGAGTATGATGCTAAGTGAAATAAGCCAGCTGGTGAAAGATAAATACCATATGATCTCACCTGTAACTGGAACCCAATCAACAAAACAAACAAATGAGCAAAATGCAACCAGAGATGTGGAAATAAAGAACAAACTGACAGTGACCAGAGGGGAGGGAAGGGAGTAACGGTGGAAAGAAGGGGAAGGGGCAAGTCAAGGAACATGTATAAAGGACTCATGGACGTGGACAACAGAGTGGGACTGACTGTGGGAGCAGATGGGGGATGGCCTGGGTGGTGGAGGGCAATGGGGAAAAAGGTGGTACAACTGTAACTGAACAATAAAAAATAATTACAAATTAAAAATAAAAGTAAGTTAGTATAGTAAATACATAAACTAGTAACAAAGCCATTTATTATCATTATCGAGTATTACATACTATATGTAATTGCATAACTCTGCTTTTATTTAACTGGTAGCGCAGTAGATTTGTTTACACCAATGTCCCCAGAAACACGTGGGTAATGTGTTAGGCTATGAAGTTCTGATGGCTACAATCTTATGAAGTGATGGTAATTTTTCCGCTGCATTATAAGCTTCTAGGACCACCATCAAAGAACTGGTCCATTGTTGACCTAAATAACATTATATGGTACATGATTGTGTTCATTACACTTGATACCAAGATTCAGCACCACCTTACTACATACAGGTTATTAAAAATCTAGAAGAAAAAGATAATTATAAACCAAAAAAAGATTGGAAAATGAAGAAACAGAAAATTTGAAGAGACAAATAACTAGTAAGGAGATTCAAGCAGTAATCAAAAACCTTCCAAGAACAACAGCAACAAAAACCCAGGACCTGGTGGCTTTGAATCAGGCTTTTAAATCAGAATTTACCAGTGATTCAGGCTTTGATGGACCTGAACCACTGGCAAATTCTACCAAACATTTAACAAAGATTTAATGTCAATTCTCCTCAAACTCTTCCACAGAATTGAAGAGGGAATGTTCACAAAATTATTCTATGAGGCCAGCATTTCCCTGACACCAAAACACTCAAGAAAAAAATTACAGACTAATATTCCTGGTGAGTATTAATACAAAATCTTCAACAAAATGCTAGCAAACCAAATTCAATAGCACATTAAAAGGATCATACATCATAACTAGGTCAGATTTTTTTCCCAGGAACACAAAGATTATTTAACATAGGAATATCTGTCAGTGTAATATACCATTTTTACAGAATGAAGGGTGAATCCACCCAATCACCTCAGTTAATACAGAAAATGTTTTTCACAAGATTCAATGCATTTTTTTATAAACACCACTTGACACAATGGGAATATGGAGAAACTACCTCAACATAGTAAACATGAAAAGCTCACAGCTAACATCATACTCACTGGTGAATTCCTGAAAGTTTTTCCTCTAAGATCAAGAATAAGACAGGATGTTCTCTCTCTCACCACTTCTATTTAACATAATATTGGAAGATCTAGCCAGAGCAATTAAGCAATAAAATAAATAAATGACTTCCAAAGGTGGAATCTAAAAATGTCACATTCACAGAAGCAAAGAACACAAAAGTGATTGCCAGTGGGAGAGGACTTGGAAAATAGGGCCATTTTGCTCAAAGTGTTAAAAGTTTTAGTTACACAAAATGAAAAGCTCTGCCGGTCTGTTTCACACAATGTAAATAAACTTAACAATACTGAACTGTATACTTACAAACAGTTAAGAGACTATATTTTATGTTATATGTATTCCACCATAACAAAAATCCTTTTAAAACTACACCATTTGAGTTTCAAAATCTATAAAAAATCATTTTCTAAAAATCTGTCAAAACAGTCTAGTAGTTACACTTATATGTACTTTCGTTCCTTAAAGTAGTTATTAACTTTCAAATGGTATAAGACTGCTGAAGATATGGGAATAAAACGCATACCAGAACAATTCCCGCAGCAAGTTTTGGATCGCATGCCATTCCACGATACGTGGCTCCCACATAATTGGGATAGTCCCTGTAACTAAATAATAAAATTTTTCTTGTGGATTAATGCATTTTATTTATTTTTAAAATATGTTTATTGACTTTAGAGCGAGGGAAAAGAGAAAGAGCGAGAAATATCAATGTGGGAGAAAAACATCAACTGGTTGCCTCCCATATGCACCCTGACAAGGGAACAACCTAGGTATATGTACCCTGACCAGAAACTGAACCCCCAACCTTTTGGTGTGTGGGACAACGCTCCAACCAACTCAGCCATACCAGCCAGGGCTGATAAATGCATTTTAAATTATTAATCCTAATGATCTTTTAAGAGCTGGATACCTCAATTGAGCTATGTTTTCTTTAAAATGTGAGTATTACATATCATGTCCAATGCATTTAGTCATTTTGTGGTTGGGTAATCTCCTACTGTTCCAACAAACTTAGGTTTTAAAGGATGCTTTTATTTGACACACGTCCCAGAACCCAGCAGCACCTAATCCTTCTAAAACATTACTCAGCCCTGGACAGTGTGGCTCAGTTTGTTGGAGCATCATCCTGTAGAATGAAAGGTCACGGGTTCAATTCCTGGTCAGGGCACATACCCAGGTCGCTAGTCTGATTCCTGGTCAGGGTGCCTATGAGAAGTTAGCCAATTGATGCTTCTGTCTCACATCAATATTTCTCTCTCCCTCTCTCCTTCCTTTCCTCTCTCTCTAAAAGCAATTAAAAACTGTCTTCAGGTGAGAATTTAAAAAATATTAATCAACATTATCATCAGTGCTGGATGGATATAATTCTAAGATGTAAAAGTCAGGATAGCTTGCTGCCATAGTTCGTACATAGTGAACCTTAAGTATGTAAAAATGTTGATTGGAAGACAAAGAGGGACAGAATATGCAGCAGGCAGACTAAGAAAAAAAAGAGCATGTACAAACTGTCCTCACTCATTTTAGCTCTTAGTTCATGCTGCTCCCGAATTCCCAAACCTGACCTTAGATTCCGCAGGCGATACAAATAGATTTATAAATGCATTCCACATTGCTTAAGATTTCAAAATTATGTTTTTCGGGTTTTTCCATCTAAAATAATCAAATCATTAAAACAAAAATCCACATAGTCTTTTGAAAGATAAAGTGCAAGTAATTAAATAGCTATCACTTATGTCAATAAAGAAGTATCAGAAGGTAAGAATATTACATTTGAATGTGTTGTAGCTGGTATTATATGGAATTATTGCATTCTGTTAACTTATTTGTATTTTATTTAATGTTAAAATGATGGTATCAGTTATTCGCATCTAAGAAAATCTTTAAAATTATAGGCCATGTTTATTGCAAGACTTTCCATATTTTCCAGCTCATTAATTCTTCATAGGTAAACAGTCCACTCTGAGAATAATAGCCTACCATGATTTATCATGTTACCTTGTTATTTTATTATTTGGTACTTTACAAACACTGTACTCATACATTATTTTTGTCATTATACATATTAGATTTTATATATAATTGTGATAGCTAACATATCATATAATTTGATAAACCACATATTAGTGCAAATAAGGCACTTACATTAATAAAAATGCCATATCACGAGACCTTTGAAACAAAAATTTTTCTTTCCATGACACAAATCTTTGTAGTACTTCATTAGCATCCCCATTAGATAAAATCTTACTTTGATCTGACCAGAGCTCCAAAGATGTTAACATAACAGTCACTTTTAGCTGGGAAAACATCTGAAAAGAGAGATGCATGATGTAGAGTTTAGGTAATCACAGATATAACATTACATCTCTACACATAATGTTACTCTATTCAACTCACTGTTATTTGGAGATAAGATCCACTGGTAAACAAAACTGATTGGTAGGACTATACTTTTTATAGAAATGTAAATGTTATTGACACTAATACTGTTATTGCATTAATAGGAGTGCTTCTTATTTAAAATATGAATCATAACCACTTACAGTGTTGATGAGACCAAAGATATGTGCAACTTTCTCAGCTACGACTGCCACTTCAGAGCCCATATAATCACACTGAAAGGCAAATTCTGTTTCTTAATCACCAGTGAAAATTACTAAATTACCACATTTTAAATAGATAAAAATCATGTACAATGAGACCTTAAGTGAAAAGACAAAAGTAGAATTAAAATTTATCACATTTTAATGTTTTGGGCATAAACCTAGGGTCTTCACATTTTAATCAATAATATTAAAATGATAGGGTTATGATTATCTTTCTGTTTACATATATAGAAATTAAGTATCAAAAATTAAGGTTCCAAGATTGTATAAATACTAAGGGTAAAAGCCAGAACTCAAATCTTTAACTAAACTATGAAGTCTTTTGGTCTAACACAGAAGTCCGAGTACCGTAATAGTGAACAATTTCAAGAATATATCCTGCCCTGGCCAGTGTGGCTCGGTTGGTTGGAGCATTGTCCCACAGACTCAAAGGTCAGAGGTTTGATTCCAGGTCAGGGCACGTACCCAGGTTACAGGTTTGGTCCCCAGTCAGGGCATGCACGAAAAGGCAATCAATCAATCAATCTCCCTCTCTCTCCCTCTCTTTCTCTCTCTCTCCTCCCCTAGACCCCAACTCCCTTTCTCTAAAACAAATGAAAAAAAGTGTCTTCTGGTGAGGATAAAGAAAAAAGAATATGTCCTCATTTAAGGGAACAAAAATCATAGTATTTTCTGTGAAATACTTTTAATTTTGTATTCACATAGAATTCTAAGTGTTTTTGAAAAGCATAAAAAGTGGTAGCTTGAGATTTTCAGTAACCTCCAGCAAGTCTGCAAAAGATCACTGACAGAAAATGCAATGGACAGAGTTCTCTAATTTAGACAAAAGAGATGCTATTCTCCTAGTTCTTTAGAAACGGTTTAGACTTTGTTATTTTTCTGTATGTGACCTTTCCCGATAAACCATACTGTATATTCACACAATGCAGTGTGTATGTGGTATGAGGGAGGGTGATCTGTTGTAAGGCTAAGCATATGAAAAGCACGACAAAGGAAATAAAAAATATGGTTATGAAAATGAGTCCACATATGTCAATAATCACAAATTATCAATAGCCTAAATGACAAAGACCGTTTAAGGAAAGTCACTACATGCAATTTAAATTTTAAAACCCCTACATTAGGAAAACAGAAACATTAAGAGTCAAAGAACGAAAACATTTACCAGGAAATTATTAGACAAAAAGCAGATGTCAAATATTATGATAGGTATATTAATGAATATAATAGTTACAGTAATATAAAAAGCTTAAAGTAAAATATATCTGTATTACAAAAAAGTATGCTTCTTTTTCTTATTCCTTTGTATTTAAACACAAAATAAATATATGATGAAATGCATAAATAATGCATACCAAGGCTTTATCCATAATGATTTGTATTTTCAGAGTTTTTTTCAGTAGCACAACATCTGATTTTTTCTGTGAAATAGAAAACATGAATTAAATAAAACATTTTTTAAATTCTTACATTGTTTGTAATTATGTACATAATATGTGTACACACAGAGAGGTACAGATAGAGAAATAAATATAGATACATAAAGTTATGCAGATTGTAGGAAAATAAAAGGATGGATGTTGACTGAATAAATGAGCAGGTAATATTCTGAATAAACATTTTAGAAACAAATCAGATAAAATAACATTACTTTATATTCTTGGTAAAAAGTTACTGCAATGCTGGAGAGCCCATCTTCGCTTCCTCTCGAAACCTTCCTCTAGGCTCCTCCTCCAACCTCAAGCTAACAAACTCCCACCAATTTCCCCCAAACACTGCCTCTATTTTCTCATTATTTTTATACCTTAGATTATTTAGATTAACTTTATTGTGGCCTACGCTCAATAAACTGCATCCATTTTAAGTATACAGTTAAATGTATTGATACTAATGTATACGACCATGTGACCATTCCCATAAGTAAGACCAAGAATGTTCCCATCACCCCCTTCCAAAGCAGTAGTCCACAGGGCTGAAAGCAACCAATGATCTGCTTTTTTTCAACATGGGTCACAATGATCTATTCTAGAATTTCATATGAGTAAAATCATAAGGCATATATTCATTTCTACTGGGCTTCTTTCATTCAGCAGTCCCCATGTTGTTGTTGTGATTATGAGTTAATGTGTTAGTTTTTTTCAAGTAGTGCGTCTTTGAAGATATGCGCTGCAACTTATACATGAAGTAACCTGCTTATCATGTGGCTTATTTAGATATTTTAGCTATTATAAATAAAGTTGATATAAACACTAATGTACAGTCTTTGTGCAGTTTTTTTTTTCTTTCATTTTTCTTGGTACTTTGAAATGGAATACCTGAGTCATACAGTAATTGTGGTGGTAAAAACTGGTTTGAAAGTGCCAGACTGTAGACTTTCGGTCAAGATGGAGGCATAGATAGATACACTTTGCCTACTCACACAACCAAAAGAAGGACAACAAGAAGCTGAAAAAACAAAAAACAACCAGAACTACCAGAAAATTTAACTGTATGGAAGTCCAACAACCAAGGACATAAAGAAGAATCATTCACCCAGACTGTGACACGACACAGCGACGTGGGTTGCCTTGCAACTATAGAATAATATCAACATTGTTTTTCATTCACTTTAAATTTTGCATTTTCTTTCTAATATTGTCTATATTTATATTCATTCATATGGGTCATGTTTATTCCTTTCTGATAATTGTTTTTTATTTTAGAATACATTCAGTTCTTTCAAGTCTAAGAAGAGATTAGTGACATATTATACTTTGGGTTATAGTAAAAGAAATGGCCAATTATCCAAGGGTGATATTTGCTCCCTCTCGAAGAGAAGAAAAACGAATGAAAAGCTCTGTCCAAGCTCACTTGTACCAATGTAGAGACACACTACTTCCCCTTTATTCCTGACTAGATTTATGTAGTCTAGTTGGGGACTCTTAGGGACCTTGTGTCAAAGCCAGTAAGGGAATCAACCAGAATTTCATCCACTTTGGACTATGCATAAGCCTTGTGACACCACTGAGAGCTGGACATTCGTTGTTTCAAAATTCAATGGTATTTGTCATAACCATGACCAAGCAGAATTTATTCCAGGGATGCAAGGTTGGTACAATATCCTCAAATCAATAAACAGGATAAACTGCATATCAAAATGAAGGACAGAAATCGCATGATACTGTATCAGCAGATGCAGAAAAAGCTTTTGATAAAAGCCAGCATCCACATATGATAAAAACTCTCAGCAATGGGGAAATACAGGGAACATACCTCAATGTAATAAAGGCCATATATGACAAACCCACAGCCAATAATCATACTTAACTGGCAAAAACTAAAAGCATTTCCCTTAAGATCAGGAAAAAGATAGGAATGTCTGCTTTCAGTACTCTTACTCAACAAACATAGTACTGGAAGTCCTAGCCACAGCAATCAGAAAAGAAGAAGAAATAAAATGCATCCAAACTGAAAAGGTGGAAGTAAAACTGTCATTATTCGCAGATGACATGATGTTGTACATAAAATATCATGAAAGTTCCACCAAAAAGCTACTAGATCTAGTATATGAATTCGTATCTAGCAAAGTCACAGATATGAAATTAATATTTGGAAATTAATAGCATTTTTATATAACAATAACAAGCTATCAGAAATAGGAACTAAGAGAACAATCTCATTTACTATTGCAACAACAACAAAATAAGGTACCTAGGAATAAATTTAACCAAGGAAGTAAACACCTGTACTTGGAAAACTATAGGACACTGAAGAAAGAAACTGATGAAAATACAAATAAGTAGAAGAATTTACTGTGTTCGTGAACTGGAAGAATTAACATCATTAAAATTCCCATACTACCCAAAGCGACTTATAGATCCAATGCAATTCTTATTAAAACACAAATGTCATATCTCACAGACCTAGCACAAATATCCTAGAAATTTATATGGAACCAAAAAAGACCCAGAATAGCCTCAGCAAACTTGAGAAAGAAGAACAAAATTGGAGGGATCACAATACCTGATATCAAACTATACTACAAGAGCATTGTAATCAAAACAGCCCGGTACTGGCATAAGAACAGGCATACAGATCAATGGAACAAAACACAGAACCCAGAAATCAACTCACACCTTTATGATCAATCAATAGTTGACAAAGGAGTTAAGAGCATACAATGGAGTAGTCTATTTAATAAATGGTGTTGGGGATATTGAACAGGTACCTGCAAAAAAATGAAACTAGACCACTAACTTAACTCCATACACAAGAATAAACTCAGAATGGATAAAGGACTTAACTGTAAGTTGCAAAACCACAAAACCCCTTGAAGAAAACATAGGCAGTAAAATCTCAGACAACTCTCATAGCAATACTTTTGTCAGTATGTCTCCTAGGGCAAGGGAAACAAAGGAAAATGTAAATAAAGGGGACTACATCAAAATAAAAAGCTTCTGTACAACAAAGGAAAACCTTATCAAAATGAAAAGGGAACCTACTGTACAGGATAGCATATTTGCCAATGATACATTTGATAAGGGGTTAATTTCAAAATATATAAAGAATTTATATAACTCAATACCAGGAAGACAATCCAATTAAAAAATAGGCAAAAGAACTGAATAGATATTTCTCCAAAGAGGACATATAAATGGCCAACAGACATATTAAAAAAAAAATTCAACGTCACTAATCATCAGACTGATGCAAATTAAAACCACAATGAGACACTTTATACCTACAAGAATGGCTACCATCAATAAATCAACAACTGCTGACTGCGATATGGAGAAAAAGAGACCCTAGTGCATTGTTGGCGGGAATGCAGACTGGTGCAGCCACTGTGGAAGACAGTAGGGAGTTTCCTCAAAAAAATTAAAAATGGAACTGCTTTTTGACCCAGTGATTCCCACTTCTGGGAATACGCCCTAAGAACCCTGAAATACCAATTCAAAAGAATATATGCACCCTTATATTTATAGCAGAGTTATTTAGAATAGCCAAGATTTGGAAATAGCCCAGATACCCATCAGTAGATGCAGTAGATGAGCGGATAAAAAGGCTGTGGTACATTTACACAGGGGAATACTGTGTAAATGTACCACAGTATTGTACCACAGTATGGCTGTAAAAAAAGAAGGAACTCTTTACCTTTTACAACACCATGGATGGATTATTATGCTAAGTGAAATAAGCTAGTCGTAGGAAGACAAACACCATATGATCCCACTTATATGTGGAATGTAATGAACAAAATAAACTGACAAACAAAATAGAAACAGAGACATGGACACAGTGAACAGACTGACAGCTGTCACAGGGGAGGCGGGAGGGGGGAACTAGATGAAAGAAGGTGAAGGGATTAGCCAAATAACATATATGCATAACTCATAGACACAGACAACAGTGCAGTGATGGTCAGAGGGAAGGGGTGCAGGGGCTGGGTGGAGGTGAAGAAAATGGGGACATCTGTAATAGTGTCGACAATAAAAATAAAGAAAAATTTTTAAAATTTAGTGGCATTTGACCTAACATTGATTCTCATGAACAATACAGTTTGAGGACAGCTGCTTACATAGTCATTCTATCTTTTCACTTGGTTGAAATTTCACCATATTTGGCAAGTATTCTTTGTAAATATGTTGTCACTGTGGCGGGCCACTGTTCTTCATGATGAGATTAGAGCCTCTATTTTTCTGTTTAACTGTGACTTCTTTGTTTTATACATTAGGAAGAACATTACACATTCGGGATAAAAGAATTATTTCAATCAAAAAATTTCAACTATGTAGTTCTGACTGGGTACAGAATTATAGGCTGGAAATTACTGTGCCTCATTTTAAGGAATTGGGTAGGTATTATCTTTCAGCTTTTAGTGTGGTTGCTGGGAAATTTTATGCCATTCTATATCTTGCCCATATATTAAAAAAACGGACTTTTTAAATATGTCAAGGAACTCAAATAATTTCGAATTTTTCTTGGATTGTTCTCTGATTTATTCAACTGAATTTTCTCTCATTTTTCCAACCCAATTTCTCCAGTATAACTGGAACTCATCTTGTATCATCCATATTTACATTTCAATTTAATTTCTTACATATTGACCGTCCCCATCATTTATTTGTCTTTTACTTTACTTTTTGTGTGCTTCTGGAATTTTATCTTGTGAATTTTATACTGAGTTTTTTACATTTTTATTATAATGCTTTTAATTTCCAAGAACTGTTTTTTGTTTAATGTTATCTTTTTAAGTAGCATTCTGTTCTTATTTTGCAGATCAAGTATTTTATCTTACCTCTCTAAAAACAGCATCATTTTGTTTTCTTTACCCTCTATATTCATCATATGTCTGCTGTCCCTTCATAATAGGAATTGGTCATTTAATAGCTTATTTCAATATCTGTGACCACATGTGCAGTTTAGCAGCTGTTGTCTTCACAGAGGATGATTTGTCTGGGTTGTTGATTAAAAAAAGTTTGCGGTCAGCGTGGTCAATTTAGAGCCTTTTGGCTGATCCAATTCCCTCCCAGAAAGGCATCTTCAATATACTTCTTAGAATGTGTGGGGCGCATAAGAGGCAATCACACATTGATGTTTCTCTCCCCCTCTTTCTTCCTCCCTTCCCCTCTCTCTAAAAATAAATAAAACCTTTAAAAATATGCCTTCCCTTAAATGCAAGTATTTAAGGTGATTGCTCAAAAAAATGGTGTATTCATGAAATTCATTTCTCAAGTAAAGTAAAATTATAGCTATGCAAAATATTATAATATTTTTTAAAATTTTTAAATTTTTATAATATATACATTTTAAGTTTATGCATAAATATATGAAAAATGTAAAAGAGTATACTTCAAAGTGATTGCAGTGGATTGCACTGCAGCATTTACCTCTAGGCATGGCATTATGGTTCATTCTTAACATGTTTAAACTATCTTTTTTTAAAACATCTATCCATTTATAAATCCACATTAAGTAGATAGATTAAAAGACCAAATATTCCAAAATTCTAAGAGCACTATCTCTAAACATTGATATTTGGGATAACTTCTTGACTTTTTTCTACTTTTAAATTTTCTATCAAAATAATACTCTTTTAAGAGGAAAAAATATGTATTTGCAAGAAAATGACAGACAAACTAATAATCAGCAAATTTGGGTATCATTCTATTAGTAGGATGCAAATTCACTAACAATGCAACTATGGACATATGCGTAAAAATGCTTACAATTACAGAACAGTAAGAATGTTCACTTTGAAGTGTGTGTGTTTATATCTGTTACATTTTCTAAATTTTATATGAATAAATGTTTTTATTTATATACTCATATGATATTTAAAATAAATATCTTACAAGAGAAGGTTTTAATGTAATCAATATCAGTTTAAATTTGTTTTCCAAATATATTTCAGTGTGAATAGGTTTATCACGAGCAGCAAAAATGAAAATTTCAGAAAACAGTTACTTACTTCTGACTTCACAAGAATCTTATAGGGCTGATCTGCTGATTGGATTGTAGGATAATTTTCTTGTAAAGGGAAAACATCTGTTTCATTGTTCTTTATTTGATAAAGCACATGCTCATACATAGCTGCGGATTCCAAGGGTTCAAGTCCATAACTGACATTCTCCAACTGCAATAATCCCCTGAATATTTAAACACATATAAACATGTAATAGTAATTAATAGAAATTTCCCACTGAGAACTGTAAATCAAAACTAAGTAAAAACAATTTATAGAAATTTTACAGTGGTCTTTATGGTCTAATTTAATCTAAGAATAGTCCCATCTTACTCAAATTAACTTCAACCCAATTTTACACCTTCTGTCTATATAGCATTTGAGTCACTGTGGCTCTAGCATGGTTAGTAAATGTGAATACTCTTTATACCAGTGACTTTTGATAAATAAATTTTGTGACTGTAAGCCTAGGATAGAGAAAAAATATAAAAAATGATAAGAGGACAAGGAAAAAGTATACATATGAGAAGAAACAAAATCAAAGCCTATATTTTCTTTGTGTTCTCTCTACCATTGAAGGAATTTCTAAAAATTAAAGCATTACATAAGATTTTCAATCATGCACATCTCTGGAACACGCCATTACCTGAGTCCAGAACAGGTGCTAAGTGTCACAACTGATTTTGGAATCTCTGCAGCATATCCTTGATAAAAGCAATGGCCCTAAACGCAAATAAATAAAGTCACATTCATGAATGACTTGTAAGTAAAGTTTTATCCTCACTTTCTAGACATGAAATGTGCAGATTTAGCCACTAATCAATATTATTTACCAGACATTCCATTCCATTTTTATCTACCTACAATATCTTCATCTTAACTCTCTTCTGTCTATGAATTCCCCCAAAAAAATCCTTGCTATAATTCTAAATTCTGTAATTTTGACAGAAGTTTTTACAAAGGATGTATAGTTTCCTAAACAAGAAAAAGCTAAAGGAGTTTGTCACCACCAAACCAGTATTACATGAAATGTTAAAGGGTCTTCCTAAAGAAGAAAGAAAAGATCAAAAACAAAACAATAAAATGGCAATAAATACATATCTATCAACAAATGAAGATAAAAAATAAAATAAATGAACATGCAGAACAGAAACAGGAAAGAAACATTAATGTAAGCTGTAAGATTTGATTAATAGTAATATATGAATATTGGCTCATAAATTATAACTCAAATACCACACTAATACAAGATGTTATTAATAGAGTAAATAAGGGGTTGGGAGGGTGAAGGGAACTTTTGTGTATTTTCCACTTCATCCTTCTTAAAGCTAAATTTCTGAAAAAATAAGGTCTATTAAATTTTAAAAGATATTATTGAGGGAGCAAAAAGGCAAGCCATGTACTACATGAAATAATACACAGTACACATATTTCATTGTATTTATTTATTTTTAATTTAATTTTTTTTCTTTTTTAAATTATATTTTATTATTCACACTATTATAGTTGCCCCAAATTTTTCCCTTGTCCCCCTCCACCCAGACTCTCCCACTCCATCAGGCAATCCCCACACCATTGTCCATGTCCATGGGTCCTGTGTATATGTTCTTTGGGTGCTCTGTGCCTTATGCTGTACTTTACATCCCCATGACTAGTCTCTAACTGCCAATTTGTACTTCTTAATCCTTTCACCTTTTTCACCTATCCACCCAACCCCCTCCCATCTGGCAACCATTAAAACGTTCTTATATCTATGATTTTGTTTCTGTTCTGCTTGTTTGTTTGTTTTTTAGGTTCAGTTGTTGATAGATATGTATTTATTGCCATTTTATTGTTCATAATTTTGACTTCGTCTTCTTATTAAACAAGACTTTTTCACATTTCCTATAATACTAGTTTGGTGATGTGTAAAGAGTATCCTAAACAAGAAAAAGATAATGAATTCCCTTAGATTTTTCTTGCCTGGGAAGCATTTTACCTGTCTGTATATTCTAAATGATTGCTTTGCTGGGTAGAGAAATATTGGTTGTAGATAGGTTCTTGCTTTTCATGACTTTGAATATTTCTTGCCAGTACGCTCTGACCTGCAAATTTTCTTTTGGGAAATCAGCTGACAGTCTTATGGTGGCTCCCTTGTAGGTAACTCTTGCTTGCTTTTAAGATTCTCTAATTGTATTTAACTTTTGGCATTTTAATTATGATGTGTCTTGGAGTGGGCCTCTTTGGTTTCATCATGTTTGGGACTCTCTGTGCTTCCTGGACTTGTATGTCTATTTCCTTCACCAAGTTAGGGAAGGTTTCTGTCATTATCCTTTCAAATAGGTTTGAAATTTCTTGCTCTTTCTCTTCTCCTTCTGGATGAAACCAACCTCCATGATTCAAAGGTTGGTTTGTTTGAAGTTACCCCATAGGCTTCTTAAGCTATCCTAATTGTTTGGATTCTTTTTTCTTCTTGTTCCAACTGGTTGTTTTTTGTTTCTTTATGTTCCAAATCGCTGATTTGATTCTTGGGTTCATCCACTCTACTGTTGATTCCTTGTACATTATTATTTCAATTAGTGTATCCTTCATTTCCAAATGGTTCTTTTTATGCTGTTGAGGTCCTAAGCTCCTTGAGTATCCTTATAGCCAGTGTTTTGAACTCTGCATTTGATAGATTGCTTTTCTCCATTTTGTTTAGTTCTTTTTCTGGAATTTTGTTCTGTTCTTTCATTCGGGCCATGTTTCTTTGTCTTCTCATTTCGGCAGCCTCCTTGTGTTTGTTTTTATGTTCTTAGGTAGAGCTACTATGTCTCCCAGCCTTGATAGGGTGGCTGAACATAGTAAGTGTTCTGTAGAGTCTAGTGGTACAGCTTCCCCTACTACCTTTGCTGGGCACTCAAGGTGTGCCCACCATGTGGGGCTGTCTACGTGTCTACACCCTCACCTGCAGTAGAGCCCTGATTGCTGTTGGCACGTCCAAGGTCAGCCACCACCAGTGTTATGCCTGGGTCACACAGCATTAGCTACAAAGTGATCTATAGGTGGCTGCTAATTGTGCTAGGTGGTTGCTAATTACCCCCAAGAGGCTGAGCTGTGAACAAGGACAGTTGCTGCTAGTGGTGGGCCTGGGGCAACATAGCGAGAAGTATGGAGCTTGCTGAAGCTACATGCTACTTGTGTGAGAGAATTTAGAAAAATCTGAAGCAAGGGCCAAGACAAGCCATTCATAAGAAAAGCCACTGGAAACAGCTTGAGTGGGTCTGAAGGTTGGGTTGATCAGGGCCTCAGAGAATCACTGAGGTGGGACAAAGAGTGTGAGCCAGGTTGATGAATTATCAGAAATGGCTCCTCCTGCTGGTTATGTGAGGGAAGAGCTCAGGAAAGGAACAACAGCCTTGGCCGGCACTTCTGTCTGACAGAAAGCTGCCCTTAGCTCTCACCCTGATGCCAGGCAATTTAGTTTCTCCCTGTATGTCTCAGTCTGCTGCCCTGGCACTGAAGCTCAGAGGGAGTGAGTCCAAGTAAGTCTGAGTGCAGGCCTTTTAAGAGAAACTGCCTGGTATTCTAGAAGTTTCTGTCTTCCACAACTTCAATCCCTTTTGGTTTTTACAGCCAGGAATTATGGAGACTTATCTTCCTGGCACTGGAACCCTAGGTTGGGGCTCTCATGTGGGGCTCAGACTCCTAGCCTCTGAGATACCCCTCCCAATTTTTATCCTCCACACATGGGTATGGGACCAGCCTGTTCCTCATCTCTGCCCCTTCTACCAGTCTCAGTGTGGTTTCTTCTTTAATTCTGCAGTCATAGGACTTCCATTCAGATCAATCTAATGGTTCTGAATGATGGTTGTACTGTAGTTTAGTTGTAATTTTTAGTTGTGTTTTGTGTGAGGAGATGAGCCATATTTACTTACGCTGCCATCTTGACTGAAAATTCTCTCATTTGATTTTGATTTGAAAATTTTATTTTTTTAATTATGGTTTACATTAATATTATTTTGCATTAGTATCAGGGATATAGAATAGTAGTTATACTTTGCAATATGTTTTTCTTGATATTTTCAGTACCCACCTGGCACCATACATAGTTACTACAATACAATATTATTGACAATATTTTCTATGCCATATTCTACATTCCTGTGATTATTTTGTAACTACCAATTTCTGCTTCTTAACCCCTTCACCTTTTTCGCCCAGTGCCCCAAGCCCCCTCCTCTCTGACGACCACCGACTGTTCTGTATCTATGTATGTTATGTATATTTTAAAAGAACTTGTACCCAAGATATAAAAAAAGTTATTACAACTCAGTAATAAAAAGATATATTAACCCAATTAAAAGTGACTAAGACTTTTTGATAATAAAACCTTACTATAAAGCAACAATAATCAAAACAGGGTGTTACGGTAATATAACAGGCATGTAGACAAATGCAATAGAATTAAGAGTCTAGAAATAAACTTTTATATATATAGTTAATAAACTTTTTTAACAAGACTGCCAAGGTTATTCAATGGGGAAAGAATAGTCTCGTCAACAAATTGTGCTAGGAAAACTGAATACCCACATGAAAAAGATAATATTAGATCATTACTTTATAGCACATATAAAAATTAAGTCAAAATGGATCAAATATCCAAATATAAGAGCTGAAACTATAAAACTCTTACAAGAAATTATAGGGGTAAATCTTCATAAACTTGGGTATGGCACTGGGCAATGGTTTCTTAGATCTGACACCTAAAGCACACAAAAAAAGGAAAAAATAGACAAACTGGAGTTCATTAAAATTATAAAAACTTTTATATATCAAAGGACATCATCTGGAAAGAGGTAACTCATGAAATGGAGGAAATATTTGGAAATCATATAACTGATAAGGCTGTAGTATCCAACTCAACATCAAAAGAACAAATAACATAATTAAAAATATACAAAATACTTAAGAAGACATTTCTCCAAAGTATATATACAAATGGCCAAAAACACTTGAAAAGATGGTAAACATCAGACATTAGGGAAATGCAAATAAAAACCAAAGTGAGTTACCACTTGGCATGCACAAGAATGAACGGTTAAAACTAAAAAATAATAAGTATTAGTGAGGATGTAGAGCAATCAGAACTCTTGTACATTGCTGATGGGAATGCTAAATGGTGCAGCCAGCTTGGAAAGCAGTTGATAGGTTCCTCATAAAGTTGAACATAGAATTACCATATGATTCAGAAATTCCATTTCTAAGCACTATCCCAAAAATCGAAAGCAGGTTTTGTAACAAAAATTTGTATACTAATGTTTATAGCAACACTAGTATACATATATACATATATATAAATCAATATAATTTTTACAGGAACTTTTTTATCTTTCCTTTCTCAGCTGCATTTCTTGAATGTATGCTCTATAGCTGCCAACTTGATTAACAACATTACTTATACTTCAACTGTGAACATCTCACCTGTTTCTTCTGTTACTCAAAAATATCTTAATTGATATTTCTTCATATTTTTCTCTTTAATATTTCACCATATTTATCATCCTTACTTCAAACTCTCATCCTCATGGACTTTCATAGCATGTCCTCCCAGATTCTCCCCTGATATTCTCTGTCAATCAATCTTCCCTCCTCTTCCCTTAAAAATCTAGCAATACCTAGAATCAGTCCTTCCCCTTTGTTAATGCTGTGCTATTGAAATTCTAGTATAATCACATTCTCTCTTATGAATTTGCTTGTGCATTTTCAGTTCCCAGAGATACATCTCCATCAGTAACCATTTGCAATTCCTCAAAACCAGGCTTAACCACAGCAGCTGAACACACTCTGCTCCACACCAAGCAACAGCTGCAGCTACCTCCACCTGCACTGCTGTCAACAGCCATCGTAGCTACAAGCACTGATGCAAAGTAGGCTTCTAGAATTCTACACAGCAGCAGAGAGCAATTCAGATTGTGCTTACCTTGCACGCAGTCAGAGAAAATTATCCTCATGAGAGATTTCCCAACATCTATAACTCTAAGCAGCGTAAAGTGGTCCAGTTAGGGTCGTTCCTAACCAAGAGACACTAGCAGAGATCAAACGAGAAGCACACAGACATCCAGTGGCTGGAGAACAGCCAGAGAAAATGCTCTCCATTTCACGGGTTCTTCCCCATTCAACCGCTACACTTTACTTAAGATATTATTCTGAGTCAGAGGGCCAGGTTGGATGTGAGACTCATCTTCTATGCGTCCTTTCTCTCAGAGAGAAAATTCCTCAAATGTCTAAAAATAGGTGCCACATATACAATATTTGGTTACGCTTTCTCCTTGTAGATGGTGAGTACGACACATGCTGTACCAGTTACCATATTTTTAATCTCTCGATTGCAATAAAGAAATAGAATCCACAAATCACCTGTCAAACATTTGTTTCTCCCAAATCATACGTTCTGGCAAAATAAGAATCATACAGACTAAAGCTAACGTTCTCACATACTTTGAAAAACTTATTGATTCCTACCTGCGTTTTAGAATACAATTCAAATTCCTAGGTTTCAAATGTAAACATATTGAGCTTCTGTACCCCATGTGGTTTTGTGTCTTCATGTTCCCAGTGGTCATTCTATAATTTCCACCATTACCTCCACCACTCAAATCCTATGACACATCAGTTTATGCTACTCAGTGTGTTTAGGATTTTTTAGTTCCTTGACCCGTTTTATTTTTGTTTCCTCTCAAATTCCTACTAATACATACATCTAGTTTAAATGACCTTCTTGCATAAGTGATTCCTGAATTTTAAATTTAAAAAGTAGTTGTCATAGCTCCAGCCAGATGGTTCAGTTAGTTGAAGCACTGTCCCACACACCAAAAGGTTGTAGGTTCAATCCTCAGTCAGGGCACATACAGGAGGCAACTGATCAATTCTCTCTCTCTCTAAAATCAAAAAATATCCTCAGGTGAGGATTATAAGAAAAGTAGATGTTCTATTCAATGTGATTTAATTATAATTGCCACATTATATTTGGATTTGTGATCTGTTTGCCCAATAATTCTGTGCAGTACAAAACATTCTTTTTCTTCCCACAAATGGCACCCTAATAACACAAAAAAATATAATCTACACAGAATTAAGAAAAACTTACCTTTATAAATGAAGAATCTGGATACAATATTCCTGATTTGTTGTATGAATATACCAGGAAATCAGGGTCTAAAAATGACCTAATTCAACCAAAATAATGGCACTTCATTGTAATAATTTCATTCATAAAAGTAATTTACAGAATCATGAAATTAAGCAAAATTTACTTCCAATTATACAAGCTCAAATATCCAAAAATTGAGTGGGTTCATTTCTCCATTATTTAACTTGATTTCTGATAGCATATCATGTATATAAGAAAAAATAATAACCAGTATAACAAAATACCAGTATGGATGCTATAATGACACAGCTTTATCTGTAGTAAAAACCAGAACTTTCAAAGTGCCACAACAAAGTTTTCTTCTAGATTTAACCATCAATACATTTAATAGCTTCAATATATTGCTTAATATTTGCTAACAGTAGCCATTGACTGGTAAAGATAAAAAATATATGCTTTTATTGTTAGCTTCCATGAAGGGATGCTGTGGTAAAAATAATCCCAGTCTTCTCTTTGTCTTAAGGGCATGACCCCTGTGACCCAGCCTCCCTATTCACCCAGTCTCACCCCAGGCAACTTTATTTGTTTCTCCAAATTAAAGAAGTCTTCAAAGGAAAACCTTTTGCCCATGTGAAAGAGATGAAACAATGGCAGAAGCGCTAAAAGGCACTAAAATCGACAAGATCAAAAACCAATTCGAGCAGTGAAAAAAATCTCGGGTAAGTGTATTGTATCAAATGGAGAGTACTTTCAAGGTGACTGAAGTTTAAACACTTAAGAGTAAATACACAAATTTTTATATATTCTGGGTTTTTTAGGTCCCCCATACTATGGCAAAGAGTGAAAGGCAGAGAGAAAGGTAAAGAATTAGGGTTACTTCTGAGGTCCACCATATTAATGATAAATAAATTGTATGATGGAATATACAGTATTGAGTCTTTATAAACCAATACTCAAAACATTATGATTATTATTCATCTCTAGACACATAGAGGAATGAAGATAAAAATATGACAAAATATGTGTCAAAATCATAATTGTGATTAGCACTGGGGTTGAGAGAAACGAATAGGCCTGGGTAAGGCAATAATAGATTTCACTATTACCAGGTACGTACGCTTCTTTTAAAATAGTGTAGACACAATGCTGACATGTGCATCACTAATTGTTTAAATTATTCTCACAATTATCCATTTTATTTTTTATCATTCCAAAGAAAAAAGCCAGTATAAAAAAATATTGGACTAATATAAACTATGGACTTTGGATGATAATGATATGTCAATTTGGGACAAACAGTTATAACAATGTATCATTTTGGTGGGGGATGTTGATAACAGGGAAGGCTCTACATATGTGGGGTAGGGAGCATATGGGAAATCTCTGTACATCCAGTCATTTTTGCTATAAACCTAAAATTGCTCTACAAAATAAAGTATATTAAAATAATAACAAGAAAACTATATGAATAAGCAAACCTTATACAGGTAAATGCGAACAGCCAATAAATGTTTAGAGTAATTTTTTAGGGAAATACAAACTGATGTTAAGATGAGATAGAATATTTTAGTATATCGTGCAGGCTTTTGGGAATCTAAAATGCTACAATCTTTTCAGAAAAACACTGGCAATGTCACTCAAAAACTTAACATACTATAAAACGTGAGTAATAAAGAGTGCCTACCTTAGAGGCTTCTGTGAAAATTAAATCAGTTACTACATGCAAAGTGCTTAGAAATGTGCCCAGCAAATGGTATGTGCTCAATAAATGTTAGTTATTTTCATTGTTTGTTATTACTATCACTATTATCATTATTGTTCATATTTCTTGATCCAGAAACCTATTTCTTGATATCAAGGCTACGAAACAAAATCTATATTATATAAGAATACATATACAAGAATGCATATTGCAGGACTTAATAGTGACAATCCTTGGAAATAATCTCATTACCTATCAATATTAGATACTATGTAATGTTATCTATTAAAGAGTGAGTTACAATACACGCATACAGCAAGAAAAAACACTGTACTTAATATGATCTGTCATTTGCAAAGCCCTGTTTTCATTTTTGAAAAACAAAAATTTTGGTAGGTTTTACTTAAGGGAAATATAAAATTTCAATAGAAAATTGGGAAAATAGACACACGGAGTTATTAGTATTGATTTTCTAGAGTAAAGATAGAAAATGGAATATTTAAGACATTAAAATTACTACCATAGCACAATGAGAAAATATTATTGTAGAATATCAAGCAATATGTTTAAAATCACATAAATGTGTGAAATAACAAGAAAACAAACAATGCTAAACATGGACAAATAAAATTATTCCCTTAATTGTTGCAATTGTGGTTACATGTAAGGAGTTACATAGAGTAATTTTTATCTATCTAACATACTTTAATATTTACATCATTAAATTAAAATTTGGCTTTAAAATTAGATTTCAATGCTCAAGATGAACACAGAAATTTCAGGCTGACATGAATCATGAAGAGGATATAACATGTTAAATAAATGTAATAGTCATGCTTTTGTTTAGTCTCAATATAGGGTAGGGACTGTACAAATTTAAGAAAATAAAAACTATGAAAAAAATGGCCACTTACTGTTTTTCCAGATGGAGAGTGTATGTTTTCCTGTCAATTTTGATAGTATAAGTGACCTACAGCGAAGTATTCAGAGACAATGCAATTATTAGAAATTTGAAATGTTTAAAAGTCAAAAGCCATAGTTTTTAAATGTACTTTTTCATAAACAGATTGTATTACACATATCTCTGTATAATTATATGTACATATAGAAGCATATTGCAATTTTTTAACTGCAGAATGTATGACAGAAAATCAAGGAGTCTTAGCCTATTTTAAATTAAGAGCATTAGTTATTAGAATTTATTAAGTGTCATAATCAAATTTTAATTTAAAATGATTATATTTATAAATGCTGAATAATCTTTGAAGAAACTTAAATTTTATTATCTTTTTTCTACTTTTCTACTTTGCAGTAATATGAATATATACATTGCAATTACCTAAATATGATGCCTCATTGGTGTCTTTCATGCCACAAAGAAAATTTTTTTAAATAGAGCAGGGATCCCCAACCCTGGCCACAGCCAGGCCTGTAAGGAACTGGGTTGCACAGCACGAGGGGAGCAGCTAGGAGCGAAGCTTGGGTGGCATCACCACCTGAGCTCTGCCTCCGGTCTCCTGTCTTCCCTCCCCCACCCCGCCCTTATCCGTGGAAAAACTGTCTTCCACAAAATCGGCCCCTGGTGCCAAAAAGGTTGGGGACCTCTGAAATACAGGGTTTCACGCTAACAGGTGTGTTTCAGTTGATTGGGCATCGACCAGCAAATTGAAAGATCTTTGGTTCGATTCCCAGTCAGACTGCATTGCCTGGGTTGTAGGTTCTGTCCCAGGTTGGGGCAAGTCAGAGAGGCAGCCAATTGATGTTTTTCTCTCACATCAATGTTTCTCTCCCTCTCTGTCTCCCACCCTTTCCAACTCCCCAGCCAAAAAAAAAAGAAAAAATTGAAGCTGTTATACTAAAATGAGATTTAAAATATCTCATGAAAAATTTATAGTTGCTCTCTTAAAAACTTTACAATCACCTGTATAGATATCAGTAATTCATTATAGAGCTCACACAGGGTGGAAGAACAAATGATATAAAGGTGATACTTTTGCAGATAGAGTTGAAAAAGATGATATTAAAACACGGCAGCCTTCAAATTTACTGTAGTAACTCCACTTTTAATACAATGAGAAACTTTCATTCACTTTCAAAAGTATGCTTCATGAAACAAAATAGACAAATGGACTATAAAAGGAACTAAAAGAAATTTGACAAGACTATGGGAGTTATCTAACAAAAGAACTCTTATGCTACAGTCCTTATTTTCTTGGTTAGTGTTTGTGGTAAAAATCATCTGAACAAAAGAAGGATTTTAAAGATGAAGGAAGGATGGAAGGAAGGGAGGGTGGGAGGGAAAGAAGGAAGGAATGAAGACGGACCAAATAATACAATGCAGTTTCCCTTTTAAGGTTAAAGTATCCCATAGCTGTCAGAAGCGCTGCCTACAGACAGTCTTCATCTTGCTGTTCTCTTTAGGAATTGCCTCACAACTCTCAGGGACAGCCGATATTTAATGAGAAGCCTTCTCATCCCAACTCCAGATATTACATTTCAACCTGAGTCAAAAGAAAACTATGGGGCAGGAGGAAATATCAAGATGGTAGACTTATAACAAAGCATATAAATAATTATGGAAAAGAAATTCGACATTAATTCAAAACCCACTCCGTCTTCTACACATGCCAATTAAAGTCAAAGAGACTAATACTATTTTAAGTTTTCCATATCTGTGTTAATGATCAACTTTATTTTTTTATCATTTACTGAGAGAAGAGCTTTTAAATCTCTAATTGTGGATTTGTCAACTTTTTTAACTTCATAGGTTTTTGAGTCATGTTTTTGATGCACTCTCACTAGATGCAAATATATTTAGGATTATTATACCTTCTTGATAAAGTTATTTATCATTATGACATGCAACTATTTATCCTGGTAATATCCATATTGGGCAGGCTGCTTCTCTGATATCAATTTATCAGTTCACACTTAGTTTTGATTTGGGTTATAATGAAAAAAAATTTACATTATTTTAATCTATTTTTGTCTTATATATAAAGAGTATTTCTTGTAGACAACGTTAATTTTTTCACTCAAAGTGACCATCTCTGACATAACTGCAAAGTTTACACCAATTACTTTTAATGAAATGTATATGTTAGAGTATAAGCCAACTCTCTTCCTGTTTGCTTTTGGCATTTCATATGTTCTCCCGCCCCCCATCTTTCTTCTCCTTATGGTTTTAATATAAACACACATGCATATTCATACATATCCACACACATGTTCACATCCTCTACAGTATGTTTGTGTATAAACACACACATATTATCTGGCTCAGGCCACTGAATTGTATATAAACAGTGAAACCCCAGTAGCAATTGGCATACTGAGCATACAGAGATTGAATTCTAACCACCATTTTCCTCTCCCCACTAATAGGAAACACACTCTTTAATTGAAAAAATAGCTAAAACCCAATTAACAAAATAGATTGGATAGTGAAAAAGAAAACATATTAAGAACTGAAAAATGTAACAGAAACAAAGGATATATAGAGATAATAAAAACTGATAGGTTTAAACTCACTCTACCAAGAATTTAAAACTTGTAATTACAAATCTTCCCAAAGAGGAATCTCCAAGTCCAGAGATATGCATTCATGGAGAACTGCACTAAACATTTGAATAAGGAAAAATTCTAATCTTATGGAAATTCATGAAATATAGAGTTAGCATACTTCCCAACTAATTTTATAGGCAATATAATACAGAAATTGCAACAAGACAACTATATACTGAGGAAGCAAAAACACTTCTCATGATCATAATTTCAAAGCTCTTAACAAAATACTCACAAATTAAATCCAACACATGTACAGTATATCATGACAAAATGGCCTCTATCCCAGGAATGAAAGGCTGATTCATTACACTGACAGAAATTTATATGTACAAACACACATGGATATATACACTTGTATATATCTGCAGATAGATAGCTCTATCTAAAAATAAAAAAGCTTCCAAAAACTAATAAAGGTCATTTATGAAACCTGCAGCCAATGTCATACTTATTTTTAAAATACTGATTGTTTCTTTCTACAATAAAAACAAAATAAACACAAAAAGTATCAATAAACTAGATGAACTATTACTTGCTACTCAACATCATATGGGATTCCTAGGTAGTACCAAAAAAAAAAAAAGGCATAAAAATTGGGGAGAAAAAAACACTGTCCTTATCTGCAAGTGGTATGAATGCAACATTACAGGGATGGCAAGAGTAGGTTTATAAAGAACACGTGCTAGAATGTGCTTGAGTATAGCCAGTATTCTCCTGACTGCAAGAATTTGTAAATAATGAAGGCTGGCAATTTGAACACTTATAAGATTGTACTTAAATGCACTATGTCATCATGACATTCTTTTGAGTTAATAATAATGAGTTAATAATAATAAACCTAATTTTGCCCACCCCTGTGTATAAAATGGAATATTACTTGGTCATAAAAAAGAATGAAATCTTACCATTTGCAACAACACAGATGGACCTAGAAGGTATTATGCTAAGAGGAAAACATTTTGTGGATTCACTATGAAAAAGGATTTGAAAATTTCTTCCTTTAGTGCTGTCAGGTTTTTTTTTTTTATTTTTTGTATATTTTATTGAGTATGCTATTACAGTTGTCCCATTTTTTTCTCCCCTTTAACCCCTCCGCCCTGCACCCCATCCCATCATCCCCACACCTCTTAGTTCATGTCCATGGGCTGTACATATCAGTTCTTTGGCTTCTTAATTTCCTACACTATTCTTAGCCTCCCCTTTTTTTTTTTGGTCAACATTTTCCCACCACCACTTTCCCCAGCCCCACCCACCCACACCTCCCACCCTCAATCCTTCCCCCATTTGGCCTTGTCCATGGCCCTTCCCCTCCCTTTCCCCTGTGATCCCCCTCCTTCCTCCCCTTTGGTTACTGTTGGTTTGTTTTGTATTTCAATGTTGCTAGTTATATTTTGCTTGCTTGCTTGTTTTGTTGATTAGCTTCCCCTTACAGGTGAAATCATATTGTGTCTGTCTTTCACGGCCTGGCTTATTTCACTTAGCATAATGCTCTCCAGTTCCATCCACGCTGTTGCGAAGGGTAGTCACTCCTTCCTTTCTGCTGCGTAGTATCCCATTGTGTAAATGTGCCATAGTTTTTTGATCCACTCATTTACTGTTGGGCACTTAGGTTACTTCCAATTCTTGGCTGTTGTAAATTGTGCTGCTGTGAACATTGCGGTGCACAGGTTCTTTTGAATTGGTGTTTCAGGATTCTTAGGGTATAGTCCCAGCAGTGGAATTGCTGGGTCAAAAGTAGTGCTGTCACTTTTTATTTTACATGTGCTGAGGGTATGTTATTAAATTCATGCAAATTTAGAATTATTATATGTTCCTAGTGAACTGAATATTTTAAGTAATAATGCTTATCCCTCATAATGTTGTATGTTTAGTGTGTGTATTATATGTGTTTGAGCGAACTAAATGTTTTCCATTATTTTTCTGCTATTATTATGGATATCCACTTTTTCTTTTTGTTCACATTTTCCTAGGATATGTTTTACTCTCTTAAATATTTTAACTTGTGGATGTTTATGTTTTTGATGTACTAGCTTCTATAAACACATAATCACTAGATCTTGTTTGGTGCCATAAAGTGAGACAGTCGGATGGATCATTCAGACTATAAAACCTGCCTCAGTGTCTAATGCTTTTTCAGTTGGCAATTCAATGTTCTTTTCTGACCCTGCCACTGAGGTTCCAATCCTTGGATTCCTCTCAGATCACTGAGTATCTTTATAATTTCATAATGATCATATATCACTTGAGAAATGAAAACAATCAAAACGCTTGCTCTCATTCAGAAAAAAAATGACTCTCATACACAGTAATTAGAACACAAATTTTCATAAAGGGATATTCATGAATTAACTTGGGTCATGTAGTCCAGTAAAAATAAAACACTCATTTTTTAAAAAGTGATTTCTTAATTACATGTGTTTCTGAAGCATGGCCATCGTTGGTGTCGGTCCCAAGCTTCTGTGGCACTGTAATTTGTAGATGTGCCATTTCAGAGTCTGCAGTAAAGAAAACAGGTTGTGAGCATTCCTAACACATACACACACGCGTGCACACACAAACACACTTTGTGCGATTCCAGAAAAAGGCTCCTCTCCACGTGACAGGACACCTGGGACTCCCAGAATCAACCCCACCCAGGTGAAGAAGTACTGGTCCGGTACCCCATCCAGGCTCTCCGTTCCCACCGCCTCAGAAGCGGGGCGCTGTCTCTTGCGTCCTGTAAGTCAGCGACAACTGTCCTAGGCCCGCTCTGAGTCCTCCAACCCTCAGGCGCAGCAGGACGCGACACTAGGCGGGCGCCGACAGCACGACGGGCGAGTCCCCGCCTGGCCCGGGGTCTGGAGCACCGAGGGCGATACTCGCCTGGCCCAGGGACTCTGCCCCCAGGGGCCCTCCTATGGCACAGGGTCCCCCACTTACGATGGCCCGCGGAGGTCGGCTGGCCCAGGCCTGAGAGGACCAGCAAGAGAAAGAGCATTGCGAGGCCGGTGGGTCTGCCCACAGCGAGGACGGTTGGTGGGTGGTGCACCGGCCCAGCCTCGAGGGCTGGGAGGCCAAGGTGGGAGGAGAGGAACGGCGGGGCCTCTTGGCCCCGCCCACGCCATAGGCCCCGCCCACGCAGCCGGCAGCCTCAGGCGCGAGAGAACACAGGAGCCTGCCTTCTGCCACGCGCTTTATTTCACGAAGCCGGCATTGCAAAGGCCTTCGGGGTCATGTGAGGTTATAAAGCCTCTTTCTCCTCCCGAAGCAGGCTGTTGGTGGTGAAGTTCTTGGCAACGTTAAGAGTCCGCGTTACAGCTTTCTTGGTACAATGGCTGAATTATTCCAGGGAAAGAAAAAGAGAGTAGACATTCACGGAATATTTAGTAGCAGACAATTGTTTATTTTAACCGTATCTACTACCAGATTTCTACTGAAGTCTCAGGTCTAAACAATCACACATACACCCACGAACGTAAAGAGATGTTGTAAATAAACGAAATATAAATCAGTTGTTTAATTGCCCATAAGTTTGTTTCTTAGAAAATCTTTGGTTAAGCAAACTAAATAGAAAGCTAAATATGAAATGTGTGTATGTATTTGTTTTAATCCCCCAGTATGGTGTTACAATTTTAACAGCAAGGTGTTAAGTATCAGGGAGAAAAAAAATCACAAGTATGAAGTGATTCTGTAAATACAACTATGTATTGTCATTCATTATTCTGTGTGGGTAATTTGGTTCCTATGGCTAAACAGACTAAATAAAATTTAAATGTAAACATTTTCCCTTATCAGTGTGGAGGTCACACATGGAAAGACAATGGAATTAACTTGTAAAGAGCTTTCACTTGATGGCTTAACACGCAGGTTAGTGATTGCATAATTTTAATTTTGCAATGACTTTTTTACCAGACAGTTCTTAAATTGTTCTTCCATGGAATACTTGTGCTTGCATTCCTTAATTGCAAAATTTATACCAAAAAATCAAATGATTGTTTTCCCAATTTGTAAAATGAAACAAAATAGGTAAATGGATAAGGCTAGCCTCTTAAAAAAATACATCTTTTCTCATGTTTTTAAAAAATTATTTGTTACTTATCAAAAAAAAATTTGTACAAGTATCAAATAATAACACAAGAATTTTCTAGTTCCAAATAGTCAATAGTAAAGTACTGTACACAGTACTTTATTATTTACAACCTAATTATTTAGTTTTATTGTGATACCTGTTGTATATCATACTCATTTATTTGAATAATTTTACATGCTATAAAATTAGTATTTTTATCTTTTGCCAAAGTATATGAATATTGAAAGATTTAATATATCAGGATTAATATGCTGTTCTTAAAATGCCTTTATGATTATCTAAAACTTGATCAAATTTTGAACACTATAATATGTCACTGAAGGTATGTTAAGTTTTAAAAGGTTGTTCATGGTTCTACTAAAATTTTCTGTTGTTCAGTCAAGTAACCAAAATGTGGGGTAGGTATTTATTATTTAAATTTATTACTTTATTTTAATGATTGGTAATAACTGCTCAATTTTTAATATGCATGGCTTACAGACATTCACATCATTTGTGTTTATATCAACAATTACTTTTTACAAGCTTACTACAAACCTGTAACTAGGCTGATATCAAAATATGTGTGACACTTTCTATTTCCACACACCACATCAGAGACTGACAGAAACTGGATACGTACAAGAGATGTCACTGGTAAAAATGTAAAATCCTTGTTAGAAGGATGTTCAAAGTTCTCTGGGAACACAGCTAAGATAATTTCATTTGCTATACAGATATCAAGTGAAGCTGAAAAGTAGGTGACATTTGATCTGAGCTATATTTGGATGAGTGAATGACTTGTATGGATGTTAGTGCATTTTAGAACTTTTTTCTTAAATAATTTTAAATTACACAAAAAATTAAAGTGCAAATAAATGATATATTTTTGTGTTAGAATGGTAACTTGTGACAGTCTGGGGGTGGTGGGATTGAAATGATGAGGACTGGAAGCAATAACTTCATTAAGGAGAATTTTCCATAGTTTAGTCCAGTACTGTCTACATCCTCAGGAAAATTAAAGTAGTAAAGTTTTTCTGAGAGATAACTTGGAAGAAAAATAGGTTTGTTAAATCATTTGATGTGGATGAAACTGTTAAGATGACTAAGCAACTGGGGTGAGAGGAGAGCAGGGATGTCAGAAGAAGCAAATTCAAACAGGAAATGAGAAATAATGAGTTCAGGTAAAGATACGTTGAATTGAAGGTGCTTGTGGAATAGCTTGGGGAGGAGTAGTTGGAAATTTCAGTCTGACACATCATATTTGAGTTGAAAAATATAGATTTGTGAACACATGAAACAACATGAAGGAAAAAAACAGTGAATAGGAACATCTATGAAGAAACATATGGAAAGAAAAAGGAGGTCCAACAAAGAATTATGGGCAATACAGATGTTTTGGAGAAACATCTCCACATGTTTCTCCATTTCTGTAAAAAGAATCCGGATAAGATAAAATGATCAAACATGAAGATGGTAATAGTGATTAAAAATAAAATAGAATTACAGAATGAAATATTATCAAGAACTCCAAGGGCTTCCAGATATCAACTAGAATGAGAACTGAGAAAGTGATCATTGTATTGGTGGTAATGAGTCAATAATGAACCTCCCCATTGTGTTCTCCAGGAATCGGATGCTGAGGGAGAGTTAGAAAGCAACTATTTTTCTTTCTTGCTTTTGTTTTAGAAAGTAACACTGAAAAAAGAAGAAAACAAAATTGGATAAATGGGGTCTAGGACAGTAATAAAGACCTGACAAAGTTTCTGCCAAACGACACAGGTTACTCCAGAACAGGGGAGCACCAGCGCAAAGACTGTTCAACAAAGGGGACAAAGTTTAGGACTTTGTGCCCCTGGCTTGCTCAGTAATTGAACTGATGCACCCCCAGCTGCTCGTATAGTTGGTTAAGGCAGACAGCAAAACAGCTAAGAATTTGAATCTGTCAGTTATCCACCCTCCTCCTTGGGTAGCAAATGTTCCCTCGAAGCAGGATCTGTGTGGTGCATTTTTCGGTTCGCCAAGTAGACCTTCCTAGAAGCTGGAAGAACAGCAGGGACAGAAGCCATCAGGTAGAAAATCAGAAAGGAAAGTGAGGTAATACTGATATTAGGAGAGGTAGCCTATTTTTTAGCAGAGCCAAAGGAAGTTTCAGTTAGAGAGCAAGAAACTTAGCAAGGGTGAAGGTTGATGAAAAGGAGTGATTAGAAAATAAAATAGGAAAGTAAAAAGAAATTAAATCACACTTTGAAAGAGGCAGAATTAAACATTAAATTAATAATCTATTACCTTTTGAAAAGCAAAGAAGGGAGAGATATTCTGCCAAAAGATTTAAGATTTAGAGTGATAAAAGTAGTAGTCCAGATGTTAAGAGGCACTATTTACTGTGGGACACAGACTCCAAATTCGAATGTAAGCTACAGAGGGCAGTGATATCTTTATTTTCTTTTAATGTCTATTTTTACACTGTACCTAGAACAATGTCTAGCATAAAAGTACTCCATAACAGGCTGGCTGAATAAATATTTGTTGAACTATCCAATGAATCAGCTACGCAGGTTATTAAACTGTGTGACATGCAAGGGAAAGAAGTTTGAGGTGAATAGTTAAGGGCACGGTGCAGAATGCTGCTAGGACATACTCTGTAGCAATTTTCCAACAATTTTCAATGGATGATAAATGGAAGCATTGTTATGGACACAGAGCACATATACTTGGTGGTGAAAGTAGTGGCAAATAGACTGTTGCTTAAGAAATGCTACATGAAGGCAGGCCCTGTGGTTGTTGGTGCAAAACAAGTGGGACCACTTCTACTTCCACCCCTATATTCCTGGACCCATGAGTCCTTCCTGTTAGTGACACCTTAGGGATGTCTGGATTAATAAATATACAGGGTGAGGCAAAAGTAGGTTTACAGATGTGAATACATGAAACACAATTTATTCCTGTATTATTACTTATTATTATATTATTTTCCAAACAAACAACTGTAAACCTACTTTTGCTCCATCTTGTACTACATGCTAAAGATGTTGTATTTGTCAGGGTTCTCCAGAGAAACAAGCGGTAGGAAATATATGATGGATAGATAGATAGCTGATAGATAGATAGATAGATAGATAGATAGACAGACAGACAGACAGATTTTAGGAATTTTGTTCATGTATCCATGAAGGCCAAGAAGTCCCATGATTAGCCATCTACAAGCTAGAGAACCAGGAAAGCTGGTGGTATAATCGGCCCAAGTCTGAAGGCCAGAAAATCTGGTACTGATGATATAAGCCTTCGATCTGAGTCTGAAAGCCCAAGAATCAGGAGCACCGATGTCCAAAGACAAGAGAAGATGGATGTCCCACCCAACCAGAGAACGAATCATTCTTTCACCTTTTTGTTCTATTCAGGTCCTCAATGTAGCTGGTGGTGCACACCCACTTTGGGGAGGGTCATCTGCTTTACTCAGTTCACCAATTCAAATACTAGTATCTTCTGGAAATATACTCACAGACATACCCAGAAATAATGTTTGGCCACCTATCTGGACATAGAGCTCAGTCAAATTGACAAATAAAATGTACCATCACAGATTTCATTCCACTGTTTTAAAATACCTCCTTCAAACTGGAGCTTCATTTCACCTATTAGAAAAGCTGTGCTAAGTTCTCTGAGGCTAGGTGGCTCATTACGAGAAACAGTCAGGCATGGCACTTGTGGTCATGTGCTCGCTCCCACACCTCCTTCACCGTGAAGTGGGTTCCCCGGTCCTATGCTATGCAATGTGGGATTCTATGTCTATATATTCCAATATATTAATGATCATATCAGTAATCCCTCAAATAATAGTGCTGCCTATGGCTCTGCAAGTGGGAAAGCAAAAGCGATAGTTGAGTTGGTGTCTTTTCCTAACAGAACAAAACTCTGGCCCTTCTAGGATGGAAGAAGTTCTGATATGATCAACTGCCTTCAAGTGACAGTTGCCTTCCTTTAAAAAAAATATGCATATGTGTGTACGTATGTGGGTGGCGCCATCTTGGAGCCTCTGACACATTGGGCATCTGGCACTCAGAAGCCGAAGTAAATAGGTCAGCTTCAGTAAGTGGAAGTTCATGCTATTAGGCCTATACTTAGCAACAGTGGCCATGCCATTAGTATGCCCATCACGACACTCTTGGGGAAGACAACAACGATTGGCTGAAGTCAACTGGCCAAGTCATTTGTCTACGTGGTTGTTTACTGACTTTCCTGTGGTGCATGTTTTCTAGTGGGCATTAGCATGTGATACAAAAATCTTCCACACTTTGTGTCCATTCTCATATGTCCATCCACATGCCTCTACCCCAGAACTCCTTGTATCTACAACCAGAAGATCAGACCAAACCATCCATGAACCAACTCAGGCTTTTCCCTTCACTTTTAGCTGGTCGCATGCAAGTTATAATCTGTTGCCTCTCAAGTCCAAATGTATTGTTCACTATTTGAGCTGCAATAATGGATTGAACTCTAGACATTTTCTCCATGACCGGGAGGGTGATGCTAAAATTTGCCAGTAGAGCGCACAAGAGGGACACTGGGGGAACAAGAGACCCTTTGGTGTATACCGTGCTTTCCCTTTGCTTACTCCTGCTGCACTGGCAATTACCAGTGCTATGTGCGAAGACGTGCTCTGGGGCTGTACTCCACGTGCTCACGCTGCCAGAGTATGTCAACCTTCAGTGATCTCGCAAGCCTGGCCTGGATCCAGCAACCACATTCTCGTGATCCTGCTGACAGGACATCATGTACTTCTGGTCTTGGCTCCTGCAGCGCCATCCCACCACACTCTGTGCAACCCCATCCCAGCTGTGACTTACCTGTGCCCACCCTAACCTGGACAGTGTGCCCTGCAGCCCTTGCACATGAAGCGGCATTGATTCTCTCAGCAACACTAGCTGGGGGTTGTGATTTCTGCTTTCTCCACACCTGTGGACCAGTTCTGGTCCAGTGGTCACAAATCGTACCTTGTCCACTGAGGCCTGAACTCCAGCCTTGCAGAGTGGTCGCCGTTCCAAATGTACTGTTCTTTGGGGACTATCCCCAGACCCGGGGTACCACAGTGTTCTCTTTATGTCCTTATAATTACTTTCCTATTGTAGCTTATTATCCAACTTTTCTTATTTAAATTTCTGTATGATTTCTGTTCCCTGATTCAACCCAGACTCTCTGGCTCTCAAGTATAGCCAGCAACTGCTTGTCATCAATCTTCAATCTCTTATTACCCCTCTGCAAGGCATCAGTAAAACTTAGCAGTGACCAGCTGACGCCACTGACTTCAAATGTCTGCTTTATCGCATCTGCCACGGTGTCTCCCTCTACTGGGACAGCTTTCTTCATTGCCACACCGCTTTTAGGATTGCGCTGCCACTTTGTGGTAGGACCTATCTGCACCCTTCTTCCAACAGGGATCCTGTCCTTGCTGCTGCAGGATGAAGTGAACCAAGCCAAATCCACATCTTCCTACTTGGCAGCTTACACATAGTGCTCTCATTATTACTTGTTTTAATTTGGGTCTCCTGAGAAGCAGATGCCAAGGCAGGAATTTTACTAGAAGGAACACTACTGTATGATAAAATGGAGAGAAAGATGAAAAGGTTGAGAAACGTGTCAGACAGGAAGGCAAGTCTGACCCTAAGTGAAGGAGAGAAGGAGAGAAACCTGGATAGAAGTATTCCAGGATCTCACAGTTTAAGGACGGCCCACGCAATGTGAAGAAGATTCAGCAAGACTGTTGGGGAGTCCTCAAGCCAGAGTCGCTTTCAGAGGAGCCCCATGTCTGCCTGGAATGCCTGCTTTATTTCTATGAAGTTCCATCATTGGTTCGTAGCAGACCCTGGGACGTGTGGCCTCAACAAAATGAACCGATATATTTCAGAGAGTAGCTGCTCAGGCCCTTCATCGTTCATGCTCCTTCTTCTAGGAGATTTCCAGGGTACATTCCTGGCTGCCCAACGATCAGAAATGGCTCTAGGCCTGGTTAGTGCAGCAAGGACACGTTTCCAACATCAGTGCACCTCCAAGGTTAGGCTGGCAGTTTGCAAACTAGCAAACTGATTCTACAGGGACCTGTAGGGGAGGGG
>PVJD01012375.1:0-39902 GCA_004026545.1 Mormoops blainvillei | reverse complement strand
GGCCGAGGGTGCGTATTACGAGGCCTGGGGTCTGACATACCATCAGCCCAATTAGGAATGTTTGAAAATTCGAGTTTGTTAATAGCCACTTAAAATCCCACTGTGTATAAATTATCACTGTCTAAAGTCACCAGACCTTGTGTGTTTTTCCCACAAGCATGAATTAGAACAAAGTGTTAATAAGGATGTTTTAAATTATTAAAAGAGACTTAGTTTATAAAAGCACTTAACCGTTAAATGAACAGGCTCTACAACATTAAAAGCATGGCACATTTACTTACAGGACTAAATTACGTTTCTGAACAAACTGAATGTGGCCCAAAAGCGAGATAAAAAACTATTTTGAGCAAGTAGCTATTCCTAAAACAAAATTATTATGAAGGAGGGTGACAAAAGGACATTTTCATCACTGGAGATGTAATTACATTAAATTTGTTGATTAAAGAGAACATCCACATTGGGCTTCCACAGTAGCAGTTCTGCCACGGTAATGATAATATTCCAGATCTGTTTGCTCGATGCTGAAAGAGCTTTATTGAAAAATAGAGGAAAACCTACATTACAAACCGTGTTTTATGTAGGAAAAAAAATGGAGCTTTTGCTCAATTCCAACTATGCATAAATCACATTTGGTTAACACAGTCTTACCTAACAGATGCCCTGTTTTATTTAATCTCACAGGGAGAACCAGTCTCCTATCTGCGCAGGAAAAAAACCCCGTCTACATGTGTTTTTCCACAGGTGTTTCTACAGAGTCACCCACCTACTTCAACGGCTTGTGACTTTTCAAGATGAATGGTCACGCTCTCTGTACTTATGAGCCCTGTGTGGACCCACTATCCGGAGGGGGCTGGTCCTCTGGTCTCCGTATCCGGCCGCACCCGAAATCACAGCTACTGTCATCGAGTGCCCCGAACTAATGTAGGAGTATTAATAGAGAAAGAGTGTTTTTGGAAAAAGGAAGTGCTGCCCAACCTCTCTGTTTTCATTTGACATCTTCAGAAGAGCTGGGAAAGCGCTCCGCCCAGTGAGACTGCAGTGTCTCGGGCGCCCACCCGGCCCCTCCCCGTGGCACTGGCCCAGCGACGGGGCGTGAGGTGGGCAGGGAGGGCAGCCTCGTGCATTGCGGGGTGATGAGGTCGTGAGGCGAAGCGCTCCCACGCGGCATCCGAGCCCTTCTGAGGGGGCCCCGGAGAGCTCTGCCCCCGCCCCCCACCCCCGCACTGTGAGTGAAGAAGCGTTGGCTGCCTCCCGACCAAAGCAGGGGCGCCCAGGACCCATGGCCGCCTGTCTTGCTGGGGCTTCCAGCGGGAGCCTCTAAGGCCGTGAGACTCTGCCCACACAGGTCGCCCTGCACGGGGTCTTTTCAGGGGCCTCCCAGGAAGGACCAGAGTACGCGTCCAAGGCCCGGCATCAGTGCGTATTCCCGACCCCTGAGGCCCCAGCAGCGCGGCACACCCCTGGTGTCCCCTGAACGTCTAACGTTCCACGCGGCGCACGTGCTAGGCACTGGCACACGGTGCAACGCCGGGCGGCACGCACGGCAGGAGAGGACACGGGGCGCAGGGACTGGCAGTGGGAGCGACAACCTGCAGTTTGGAAGTGAGGGCTTCTGCCCACCCTGCCACATTCCCCAGCGCTAGACCCATCCCACGTCCTCTGGGGTGGTCCTGTCTGCGCACAGACACTTCCTTCCCCGGGGCCAGAGCCCTTCAGCCGGGCAGCGACTTCATAGAAAAAAGAACATTATTTCAGGTGTGAGGCACCGACTGATTTAACAACCACATCACGGAAGGCAGCAAGGACAGTCAAGCCTCCGGGGTGCCCCGCTCAGCGGTCGGTGCATCCCCCTGTGTGCGAGGCACAGCGGAGAAGGACCGTCAGCCCGGGCACCCTCCCGGGGAGGATGGGAGGCTGCTTCTTGCCCGCCCCAGGCTGTCACACCAGCACCGCGGCGTTTCAGCTGCTAGAGCCATGTGCGCGTCACTCGGGATCTGGACGCAGGGGCCATAGGCTTCTTGTTTTAAAATTTCTTTTGGTAGGAGGCTGGCGGGCAGCTGGAACGCAAGGCCCGGTCAGAGTATGAGCTGTGTGGACCCTGACGCCTGCCCAATAGGACCCCCAAGTGTATGGGCATCCGCATTGGCCCCACTGTGGGCCCCCGACCCGTGGCAGCCTGTGCCCCTGTCGTTCTGTCCACGGAATCAGCCATCCCAGCCCTGGGGAGCACACGGTCCCTCTCTTTCCCCACTGAGACGGAACATGGGACCCAGTCTTCTGCCTCCCTGGTCCCAGCGCGACTGGAAACCCTGCGGAGGGAAACCTCACCAGGCTCTTCCTCGCGGATACAGGGGCCCAGAAACCAGCCAGGGCGGAAGGCGCCGTTCCCGCAGAGCTGAGCGGCTGTCGCTGAGCCTTCTCCAAAACCCTCCTCCGTGTCCCACGGGGGTGACAAAGGAAAGGGGACAGTCTGCTACCAATGTCTCCTTGTGGTGACGCGCGTGCACGCGCTAGCTGTGCGTGCCCAACAAAGCATCCGCCTTCCCTGCCCGTGAAGATGCAGAGACCTAAGGCGACGCCCCACCGCCGCTCATGACGACCACATAAAGCGTTGAGCCTCAGAAACCATCCTTCCTTTTCCAGTCGCGCTCTCATTCGCCTCTCATCAAACGCACCAGCCGTAGCCCTGTAAACGCACCGGCCGTAGCTCAGTGCTCAGCCCGTCCGCCGCGCTGCGCCGCCGTCGCCTCCGCCCAGGGCCGGAGCGTGGCCATCGCCCCCTAAGGCAACGCCGCCGCACCCATGCAGCCGGCGCTGCGCACTGCCCCCTCCCGCTCGCCCGTCGCAGCCGCGGATCGGCTGGGTCTCCTTGCGTGGGCCCGTGCCGGGCGGTTCCCGTCCGTGCAGGCACGCCAGGCGGGGTCCTCTGCGTCCGGCTCCTGTCACGGAGCGCCGCGCGGTGAAGGGCCGCCCACCCCGGAGCACGGACTCGCAGGTGCCGGTTCGTGCCCGCGTGCCGTCCCAGCCGCAGCTCGGCCACTTTTTCTTTCCTGCGTCCTCGGCGCACGGAGACCTGTGCTGCGTGCCCTCGGCGCATGTGCTAAGCGGTGCCGGTATGACCACCCGGGGGCACGTGTCTGTTTGAGCCTCGACCACTCTCGGGGCAGACACGGTAATACCGAGGCGTGCACTGGTTGGGCACGTGGACGTTCTGTACCTAACTCGCTGGGGGGTGACCCGCCAGGGTGGTCTCCACAGCGGCTGGGCCGTTTCCCTTGCACTCCGGCCTCAGAGGGTCCCCATGAAAATCATCGTGTTTTAGACCCAGGGGAGAGCGGAGGTGCCATAAAACCTACACAAACGAGAAGGCGGGATGGGACGGACCTCCTGCAAGGAAGGGACCCTGAGCTACTGCGGGAGGGGGAGGGGACCAGAAGGGTGCGGAACCCCCTTCAGTCGGCAAGGAAAGCGACCTCCGCACACACAGACGCAGCAGCCCACGCAGTGGCCAGACGGACAGAGGGGCCTGAGGTTTCCCGAGGGCCGATGCCGTGGCATGTGTGTCCGCTAGTCATTGCCATCATTTATGCGTCTGTACATACGCGTATATAGGTGTCGGCATATACGCCAGGGGCATACGACGGGAAAACAGTAACGCCCTCCAAGACAGCTTCCTGCACATCTGTAGCAAGAGTGAACGGATGAAAGGTTCCGTCAAAGACGCCGAGGAGGCTCCGTGTCTTCCACCGGCCGTGAGCAGCTTTTGCATAAACACCACCGATAGACCTTGACCATCCATTAACAGCATTCATAGGAGGCAGTTCAAAATTGCCGTCGGCCAAAAAGCAGTTTTGATATAAATACCTAAGGAGATCGGAACGTTGGAAGAAAAGTTACGAAAGAAATCTCCGGGGTGGAACGGACGAGGGGTCCTGGGGCGACGTTACCCACGAGCCCACTACTCGCGGCCTGTTCTTTGTCCCGAGCTGGGTGACGTTCTGAAAGCCAAGCTAATGCAAGACGCCTAAGGACAACAACTGGGTTAAACGTTCCTTTGCAAGAGACTCAGGAGAACCCCTTGGCCACGGAAGGCCGCTTTCCCCACGTGACTGGGTTCTCTGAGCCCCAGCCCGCCGCGGGCGTCTTCCCTGAAGCATGTCTTCCCGAACGCAGACATGCCCCTGGCAGCTGTTCATACATTCCGTCTGCGTGAAGTTCAAGCTTATTATCTCTTGCTGACCGACGATGACAACAACAGTCAACCCAGAAGATCCAAGTTCAAACAGCAGCATGATTGTGCTTGACAAGAGCATGTCATTCTCCTTAATTAATTAGCTAATGATGGTGGTTTCCCAGCTTTGAAAGTAATGTCTATGCAAATGTAAACAGGGGAAGCCCAAGGTCACCTCAAGGATGCTGCACGTGTTCGGGAAATGTCTGCTCCCATGCATTGACTGCCTACAGGGGCGTGCGGTCTGATGATGTCATTTTATGAACCACCGTGTTATTTTTAAATAAAAAAAAGAAATAAAGGAAGGAAGACGTCTTTGCCAGCTGGGTCCTGCACGCATCATACAGCTCTGCTTGGAGACGCAGGGAGTGAGGCCCACACCACTGTTGTCATTCTTCCCAGCCAGGAGTTCCCATTCGTGCACCCGCAAACTCGGCCTCTAACATACACGGCAGCGGAGATGAAACACCAAAGCCCCCGCCGTGAGAAAGCCACCCGACCCACGGAGCGGCCTCACCCCCTTCCCGCGGGCCCTGCCTGCACCGCGCTCCCTGCGCCGGGGCTGGCCCCTGGATGCGGTCGCCTGAGCCCATAAACTCCTCGATGGGGAGGTGATACTTACCAAACGGCTTGGGGAGCTAATTCAATGATGGGTCATTTCAGTGTTTTCAACCTCCATGAAAACGAGTTGCCTCTCACTGATCAGTCCCACTTAAGAGCCCCTTGTAAGCCTCCCCTTGCTAAGCCTTAGAGAAAATCATTGTGATCAATGGTGATGGCCAAGCAACAAGAGATTTTTAAAAACAAGTACACCACGGTCCTCGCAGAGAGAACCTGGCAGCTCCGAGTGTTTCACGGTTAAAAGCAGCAGGCGTGTGGACCTCCACGGCCGAGTCCCGCCCTTCGCTGGGGCTGTGGACGGATGGCCCGGGGTGTGGCAGCTTCATTCCTGACCCTGGGATCCCGGTTCCCGCCCCTGCAGGAGTTGAACAAGCATGTTTTCAGCAGGAGCCCTGTCCCTGGAAGCGGGCCTGTCTGACCGGGTGCTCACCTCGCTCCTCAAATAAAACGTTGGCGTCTGGCCTGGTTCTGCCGCGGGGCTTGGCCCACGCGCAGCTTGGGCGGCTCGTGCAGGGCACGCATGCCCAGGTGCACCTTCCCTGGGTGTCCTCCGAGAACGCCCCCTCCCTTTCAGCTCAGCCACCAATGTGAGGCGACGAGGCTGGCTGCAGTCATACCGCCGACAGCGGTGATTTTCCCCCGAGCCCAAGAGCTTGGGAAACAGCGAGTCAGGAAATGCCCTTTCCCTCTGTGTTCTGCCAAATGGCTGACGGCACACCATCTGCCCATCCCACAGGACTGGCGTGAGACTCACGGATGCCCCATGCCAACGCTCGGGGCCCAGGGCAGGCCTCCCCAGAATGCCGCACGGGGACACGGCGTCCCCTTTGACTTGCACTTACTCGGCCGGCAACCGGTCCGGAAGGGCACGCCGACTCTCCCCGTCCCCCTGCAGGCGGGGAATTACCCTAGCTGAGTGAGGAGCCCCCCTTGCTGCGGGGCTGAGAGAGAGAGACCCCCCGACCACTGGCGCTAAGGAACCCAGGCCCGAGAAGCTTGCGTAGCAAACCCCGTGCCTCCCTTACTCACCGGCCGCCTGCCCGAGCCCCCGCTGTGCACCGAATGCTCAGCAGTGCGCACCCAAAGCTAAGTGTCTCTCTCTCGTCATTTCTTCATAAACGTATTGCTTCTTTGTCTAAAAGAGACACAGAGCTGGCTGGTCCATCATTCCGCAGAGCACTGTCCTTTGAGGTCTCCTTCGTCCACGTATTCAATTCGTTTTGCTGCTGTTACTCAGGTCTCGGGTCCACCATATTGAGCCTCCAAGCATAAGACGTCGAGAAGAACAGAGGGGATGTCCCTCCCCCTCCCGGACCCTTCCCGGCACGAGAGCAGAGGCAGCTCTTCGAATTCCCATTTTCTCTCTCCTTCTTGGAAGTCTAGCTTTCCCTCTGTTCGCCGGTGCGTCGGTGCCACGTGGTGGAACTTTAAGGCCGCAGTTCTCTGCCCTCATCGTGATCTCCAAGGCCCTTTTCCGACGTCATGGAGGAAAGAATCAAAGCTGTTAAAATGAGTATTTGTAAATTCAGTCCCCAGGGGAGAGCGGTACATTCAGTCCTTCGCTTGCCTGAGAGGGCTCACGAGAGACGGTTTCTTGACGGAATTATTAAAAGCTAACCAGTGCCGTGCAAGCCGGCGCGTCCCAGGGCCGTCTGAACCCTTACGGTTTCTACCTGCCGCCCACATGCCCGAAGACAGGGCCGGTGGGATTCGCGCGGGCCGTTCCGGGGTGATTTCAGGACAGGGGGCCAGCTGTTATGTGGCGACTAAAAGAGCGTAGCTCCCGAGGACTGCCAAAAGTCAATCAGCCGCTCAGAAAACGGGGCTTCCTTCACAGGCAGGAACAGGTGTCATTTCAAACAAACCTATTAAGCCACCAAAACGGATCACGGGAAAAGAATATCCATGTCCTTGCCAACACTCAACGCACGCATTCCTGTCTCTGATACCCACGGCGTCTGTGTGAGGCACCAAATGAGAAAACTCCGCACAAGGCTTCTCGGCGTATCTTTGGGGGGCCCCTCCTTGGGCCTCGGGCGGGCAGTTCATTCCACACCGGGACGGCCACGCCCATCATGTGGCGCTGGGCACGCCTTTGTTCTGTTTGTTTGCGACGGCAAAGAAAAGCACGAATCCTTGCTCCATGGGCCGGGGGTGTTGTGTGAAAGGAGAAAACATTTGGAATAGAAATCCTCGCGGGGGGAAGGCTGGCCGACTGTCAGTCATGGCACGTGGCTCAGACGGAGGCAGAGGGTGAAATCGAGCTTAGGAGCGAGACCCAGCCCGACACGGCGTCAGCCCTCACAACGCGCCGTTCCCCGTGCGGCATCGGCGGCTGGGGGGTCCTAACGGCTCTGACTCTCAGAGCCTTTGTTGAACGAGAGTAACAAGACCGTTGCTTCTCTGCAAAGCGGCCGAGAGCCTTGAGGGTAGGACAACAGATACAGCAAGAACGTTCTATAAACACCAGTTAAAATTCCAACCAGGGTTTCCAAAGTCTGTTAACCCAGTCGCACACAGGCAGAGAGGCAGAAGCCCGGCGCAGAGGAGACACTTCTCCAGATTTCCGGACGCTGCACGGATCCCAAGGAAGCACCCGGAAGCAGGCGGCCTGTGCCAGGGGCTGGTTCTGCACGAGGTGGGGTGGGTCTCTCTGCCCCCCAAGCCAGGACCCTCCTCCTTCTCTGGAACACAGGGTCCCTCTCTGCAGAAAGCGGACATCGCCGGACAACACACAGTGACGGCGGGGGGCTATGACGCACAGGCCGGTCGCCGCCTAGAAGGCCCTAGAGCACAAGACAGCCAAGCCGGAGAACCCAGGGCTTTGAGACGGCATGACAGGACCTCCGTCCTGACTGCACACAGCGGCTGAGGGCCACGGTGCACATGGCAGGAATCCCGGCCATGAACCCCAGGCAGGAAAGAACCGCGACAAAGAAACCGAAAACCGATCCGCCATCAACCTCTGAACAGAGAAAGGGTGGTTTCCAAACCGCCCACTTCAAGGACACGCAAGAACGACGGGAAATGCCCGTCACAGGTGAGATCATTCTGCAGAATGCTGGGATGGCCAAGGGGAGGACGTCTCAAAGAAACGTGGTACGGAAAGGCGAGGGGACTGGTACCACGGGAGGAAGGATGGGAACACTGGGAGGCTGGTGCAGGGGCCCCGGCCTGAGGAACGGAGAGAGAGCGCGGGCATGGGTGGCAGACACAGGACCAACGTGCCCATGAAAGACGTAGCTTCAGAATAAAATCGGATGCAGAGCCAAGCGCATGCCCATCATCCGCGCATGGTGAAGCAGGGCAGGGGTGTGCAGCAGGCTGTGTGTGTGTGTCTGTAAATGGGTCACATCAGAAAAAAAAAGACAAGCCCAGAATGGCTCTGGTCTTTCGACAGCTGCCCTGGGTTGTACGGGGCAAACTATGGTGGGAAATTCTGAGGCCAAACGCTTTCCAAACTGCAATTCTACTCCAGACCGAGCCTGGGGCCACGCCCTGGCCGTGAGCAGGCCTCGGTCCCACGCGCAGTGTGGAGGGCCCGCCATGCAGCCAACCTCTCCGCTCCCATGGACACAGCGACACGGCGTGTGTGCCGAGGGACCCCTCACGCCCAGCTGCCTGCATTTCTGGTCCCTGCACACCCCGATTAAGATCCCCAGGGAGGAACGGCCAGATGGACGTGTCCCATTTAGCTTGGGGGACAGTGAAATGGGACAGATAATAATGGCAATAATTAAATTCCCATTCCTTCTCTTTTTCGCCGTGAAACCGGAGTGCTGGAGCTTAGGTCGTGAAAATCGCTCCCTGCTTGCCGAGGAGGAAAGCTACCCCGAGGGGCCTGACGCCCGGCGCCCAACGCCAGGCTGGCCTGGGCGAGCACACACTTCCGAAGGCTCCATCTTGTGAGAAGACGGTCCCAAATCCGGTATTTCTCCTTCCGTTCCCCATGCGCTCTGGGCACCAGGCACGGTCAGGCCTGGCCGCGCCATCCGCAGCGAGACGGAACGGGCAGGGCGTGTGAGGCCACACTCCAGTCCAGAGGACACACGGCCACGGCCAGCTCCTGGATGGCACAGGGCGGCGTACGCAATTCGTGGGGGCAGCGGGACTCGGGGGGCGGCAGGAGGGAAGGGGCGATCGACTCCTAACTCAAAACCGTCCCAGGATGAGCCAGAAAACGACAGTGAACCAAGACAGAAAAAGTGCTCCGTCTCACTAGGGTCGAAATTCAAATTAAAACACAGGAAACATGCTGGTTTCAATCTATCTGCTTGGCGAATATGATTCGGTTTCTTCGGTGTCTTTTCTGGGGGAAGACACGGTGCAGTGGGTGTGCCAATGCGAACCCGGACAGATTCGGGGCGGGGGGGGCATTTCACGAGGGTACCAAGGGTCTCCATAGTTTTGCCCCCTGTGAATCAGGGTTTCCGTCTCTAGAACCGGATGCTATGAAAACATTGAGTCACACTTGGCGTTTAGTCGTGCATTCCCACCGACATTAGTGAGATATTGGTGAAGCTGGCATTGGGGAGAGGTTCAATAAATTGCATGAGAGCGCCGTATTGTGCAGACGTTAACATCTTGATTTTTGAAGAATATTTTGCCATGAAGAAAAGCTTCGTGGTATAATTTTGGGTTGAAAGAGGCTGAGCGTGACCTTAAATAAATTTGCAGAGTGACTGCAAATTTAAAAATGCATTTCTCTGCGGGGACGTGCGGGTTCTGTGGTTCCATGTACACACGTGTAGGCATCTTTGGAAAGACACATCATTTTATGGGAATGAGTCTCAGAGGACGGGGACTGCCAGCGACTTTCTGTGATTCTTTATACATTCCTGTATTTACCGAATGTTCTGCTGATTTTCATGAAATGAGGGGAAGAAAGTCTGCAAAGTATAAATTAATCATATTGTGTTCTTGCCTGTGGAGACGGCGTCAGAGTTCAATTTCCAAAACCCTCACACGTGACGATTTGCACCGACGGGAATGAAGAGAACGCGAACCCTGGCCTCCGTCCGGCCTGAGGAGACCCTGTTCTACGCAACTCCCCTTGGATGACCGCTGACCTTTCAGTCACGTTCTTCTGTCAGATACCGTGCAGCTGGGCTTTCTCACATCATCAGAGAAAAATAAGAAATCCATTTTCATAGAAATCTTTTAAGGTTTGTATTCTGTCAGCACAAACCCACGGTAAAGGCCAAATACAAACACCTGACGGAGAGGGCCGACTGACCAATTATTCGCGGGAGAGGGCGTGGACTGGGAGGGACTCAGCGTCGAGCCCGCAGCGGTGCCCCCAGGCTGGCCTCAGGCCCCGCACCTGGGCCTTTCAGGGACAGCTGCCGCCCAGTAGTCCGTCGTGCTGCCTGCCCTGCGGACAGGTCACAAGGGGTCCCCTCTAACCATCTCTCATCCTCGGCAAGGGCCCTACTTTGAGTTCTTCTAGGTCGGCAAAGGGGAGGGGCAGAAGATTCTCTTGAGCCCAAAGCTAAAGTCAACCAACAGGTAACGAGCTTGAGTTCTTCATCACAATCTCTGTTTTGGGCTCATTTAGCCAGAAAAACAAAGACAGCGACCATGCAAGTGTCTGATTCAAAGACGGACAGATGTCGTAGGCCGACCGGTTACTTCCCACAGAGAACAGCTGGGGAAGTGATGGCAGGGCATTCCAGGAGCTCTCTGCCCTACACCCGAACACGGCCAGCCCGCCGCCCAAGGTCAAGTTCCGCGCTTCCTACGTGTCGTCCGTTCCTACGTGGTCTCAGGGCCGGCTCCGCGTGCCTGAATCTCTCGACAGCAGGACGGGCAGCGTCTGAGTGGATGTTCCCAAACAGACGCACCTACAGTCCAGAGCAGGTCCCCAAAGCGGGGTGGGGGGACGCCTAAGGACATTGTGGGGGGTTGGGACAGAGTACCCCCGAGATGGGCCTCAGTGCTGGACAGACGGCTTTCAGCCAAAGGCGGCTCCAGCCTCAGGCGCAAGAGAACCGTCGGCCGTCCTTAAGCGCCCAGGAGACCTCAGATTAGGGGCCTTGCCCCGCAGAAGGCACGCTCAGAGATAACATCTCTTCTGACCTGACTACCTACCGGGCAGGGCGAACGGCAGACCACGGGACGGGGCGCCCTCCCTGCCGTGACCTTTGGAAGCCCCCGGCTGCCTGCCCCGCCCGCGTTCAGGATGCCTTCCTGCCCTGGCCTCCGTGCTGTCTCTGACTCGCCTGCAGGTGAGCTGGCTGGCTGTCTCCCGCGTGCAGGGGCCGGTGCTCGTGGACGTATTCCCCGTGCTCATCTTCTCTTCCTAGTCGGCCTCCTGTCTGTCTGACGGCTAGCCCAGCCGGAGGAGTGTAACCACCCCGCCCCAAAAGCCCGTGCACGTGGGCGTGGGCGAGAAAGGAGCACGAGCAGAAAACGCGAAACAGGTTTGGGTTTTGGTGTTGAGGATATTTTTACGGGGCCAGGGGGGCGTCTGCTGTGGCGGACTCGGATCACTGAACCACAGCGTGCCCCTTGGAGACGCACCGTGTGACTTGGGAATGAGGAGGGGAAGGGGTTGAAAATCTGACCCCCAGAGACGCAGAACGGCACGCGAGGGTGCGACCGGGGGTTGCGCCGTCAGCGGGGGCACGTTCCTGGTGAGAATCCAGGGAAAGGCGCCCTTGCAGGCTCAGAGCAGGGAGACGCCGTTCCCACGCGCGGTGCCAGGGCAGCTGCACCGGAAAGGCAGAAAGGCTAAAGCTTTCTGTTCTCACGTCACAGACGACACACGGTCCATGCAGAGGGGAGAGGCGGGAGTCACTGTACAGAAAGTCACCCCTTGCTGCGGGCTCAGCGTCCAACTGTCTCAGGGGCGTTGCATCATAGCTATCGGGTGCCGTCCAGGATGATGGCAGAACGGCCACTGTAAATGTGACTTCCACGATATTTCCAGATTATTCAGAAGGAAACCAGGTACTGGAGACTAAACCAGTTCTTCCCATTCTCAAGGAAGATGACATGCGATGATATTTAAAATAAAGTAAAGCCCAGACTTGTACAAAAATTGACATTCATAAAGTTCTCTAAAAGTCCAACTGTGTGGTTTCTCAAAATTACTTTCTAGCTGTCATTTTGATGTTCCGTATTATCAAAAGGGCTTAACACTTATCTTTGGTATTCGTATGCTAATGCCTCCAGAAACTAAGAATGGGATTAGGTGATTTTCTATTTCTAACAAAGAAAAATGTCCTTGAAAATACATTTATTCTGGAGTCAAAGATTTTTTTTTTTCTCAGAATAACACGTAGGTATTGATTTTAAAAGGCAAAGAACACAAGTAAGTAAAAAGATGTCATCTGACTTGTAAATGCACATTAGCTACATATTCTAAAGGTTCTTTCCAATTTTCAGAATGTTGGAATTTCAAAGTCAAGAAACCTGACCGAGGACTAAACCCAGTTGGCTCTCTGTTCATCTGGCGTAAAAGGTGACAATACAAATTAAACACACTCATCTAACCACCTAGGGCTAAGAGAACAAATGAGGAAAGTATAAGGACTCTCGGAGGCTCCTCGACAGTTATAAACATGTGGAATTCAGGGGGAAAAAATCTACATTTTCATTTATGATAGCAGGGGATGAGAACTACAGGACGTTATCTGGTAAATTCCTATCGCTTCACCAAATTCCGTGTTGAATTTCATCAAAACGGAGATGCCGACTAGTATCAGTTAAGGGAGTATCAGGGTGGTAACGTAGTGGTGCCGGTTTAATAAAGAGGGAGATAGGAAGTAGTATATAGTTGTGCCGGTTAGAACCGTATTGTACCAACCCCTCGCCATCAACTGATCAGTTTGAAATGAGAAGGCCATGCCCCGAAAGTGTAAGATCGGTCTCATTAGACATTTGGTGACTGTCTTCCGACATTTCACACGGAAGGGCGAAGGGGAATTGGTATGTTCTATGACGTACACAGTTTTCTGATCGACTTCAAAGAAGAGCTTATTTTATGCTCAGTGGTGCAGACTTCCGCAGAACTCACTCCTAAAACGAAGGGCTTGGTACCGGTTTTCTGCAGGAAAAGACACGGCCCTAAATCGAACACAGGTGTTTGGATTTGGGCGGGATGACGTTTCACAGGAAGGCGCAGACATTACGGCCTTTCGCCCTTCAACAGTCTGGCTCAAGGCCCCCGAACCCAGGGCGCTGTCCTCCACCCCCACAACGCGAACACGACGGGGCTCCATCAGCCGGCCCCCGACAAAGTCCGCCGGCACAACCGCACTACCTGCTTCTTGTGTCCAGGCCGGGACCCACGCCACGGTCAGGTTTTGCTGCGATGTTGCCCAGTTTTTTGAAATCTCTAACCGTCTTCCGGTATTTGGTTTACGGGACACTGACGTTTGGGGAAGAATCCGGGTTGATGATCTCATACCACACCGCGGGCTCTGGATTCGTCTGTGTCCTTGGGGACGGGCTCGGGTTGGACCTTTTTGGCAGGGACACGCCCAGGCACTTGTGTGTCCTTCTTCCTGCCGCCTCCCTGCCGACGGGCACTCAGTTACGCGGCCCCCTGCAGACGGCCCCCTCTTCTCCCGTAATTTCCCTCTTAAAGAGCCTCCCCTCGTTCCCTGTCTCTGGGACACGCCATGTAGCTGCTGCCAATTTTCCAGGTGGGGATGATCTTCATCCAACGTCGTGCTTCCCAGCACGGTCTTTGCTGCCTGAAATCGCTTTAGGAAGACTTTCCACTGCACTTGAAAATCCGTTTCATGGTCATGAAAGGATTTTTTAAAAACCACCGCCTATCCTAAGATGTACCGAAGCACAATAAGCCAACAGGCCTTGGGTGGGCCCTGACATCTCATAAAATGTTACCCTTTTTTTTTAAAAAAAAACAAAAGTTTCATAAGAAAACGTTACTATCCCTAGATCTTGTTTGGCAGGAGAACGTGTCAGATGTACCAGGCACAGGCTGAAACACATTTTGTTGGGGACAACTGATGTCCTCCTCCCCGTACAGAGCGGGCTTTAACACGCCGTCCTCAAGGACCTCGTGTTCTGCATGGGGATGCGCGCTGGGACGCCCTGTGCGGGGGGCTTTATGTGGGTGAGACGGAACGAACGTTGCTGTTAGGTATTTCAGAGGGGGCGTTTCTGCCCCACTGAAAGCCCCTGCCCACTCGGACCTCAGTGCATTCCGGGTGGACTACGAATATTGCGTTCGTTCCTCATGAATTACCCATGAGCCTCCTCGGGCTGAGACTCCGCTCCTGAGTTCGTGCCCTTCCTCTAAGCACCTCTAGTCATGTCCAACCCTGTCACTCTCCCCTCCAGACAAAACCACACACACACACAGAGGACCCGGAGCATTGCCTCCCCAAATGCACAGATGTTTTTCCGAGGAATAAATATAAAACTCCAGTGAGCAGGGAGGTGCTTCGGGCTGTGAGAGCCGGGTCCGAAACCAAAGCCGACTCCGGCATTAACAGGGGCCCTCGGAAAGGACCGAAATGTAAAATGCTCGAAACGTGTGTCTCTGGGACAGAGAAAAGGGACCCAGGACCCTTTGAAAGAACAAACGGCAGAGATCCCGGGAGACGGGGAAGCCGGTCAGCGGCTCAGCACTGGGAGTGGGCGCCGCCGAGGCCGCGAGCCGCGTGGACGTCCCTTCCAGCAGGAGCACCCTCCGCTGCGGGGCTAACATCTGACGGGGCAAGCGCACCCCGACAGCTCATGGTGTTCTCGCTCACTCTCATTCCGACTCTGCTCCCTGGAAGGAAGAGGCCGGTCCATGTTCTAAGGAGAAGGAGAATCAGGCCAAGCTGCCGTTCCGCGCAGTACGGTGGTGCTTGCTGCCTGCGTGCTGTCAGCCCGGGACCAAAGGACGCCCTGCGCTGGGGCCTGGCCCGCACGCAGCAGACGGTGAGCTGCGTCCTGGGCCTCCACCCACCCCAGGCCGGGAGCCAAGCCCCTCCCCAGCCACGAAACCCCAACGCCCTCCATGGGCAACCCCATCGAGCCAGGTCGCATTGAAAGATCCTTCAATCTGCCCGGAACCCTCTCGCTTTGTACCCCATCACCGTGGCTGGCAGGCCCAGCCAGGAGTTGATGCGTGTCCCCAGACAGAGGCCGCACCTCGCTTCGGACGCCCCGTCTGGGCCCAGAGGCGCACGAGGTTCCTGAGAATAGGAGGCCACGGACGGAGAGGCAGGGTCGCAAGCCCAGGTCTCCCTGATACCTCGATGCGGCTCTGCCTCTGGGGCTCTCTCCGTCCCGCAGGGAGCCAGTGTCCTCCCCGAGAGTGTCTCTGGGCCCATTTCTCCACGCCCGCTGCTGCTACGGGGGTGGGGGCGGGGACAGGGTCTGATGACAGGGTGTGGCCACCGTGACCTCACAATGGCTAACTGTCACAGAGATGTGGCCCCTTCTGAGAGAGGCATGTACAATGGGGTTCTCACCGTGAAGTCTTCTCCACCACTCCCCTCCTGCTGTCCCCAGTGCCACAAACACACGCGTGCACAGACGCACGCCACCAGGGGGAGGCGCTCCTCCAACAGGAAGGCCACCAGCCGGGTCCCTCGGGTGTGGCCTCTGACCAGCGGCTGAGACCAGCGGCCACCCCAGGAGCCCTGCCACTCTGCCACGCGTCTGTAGCTGTGTGATTCAGCCAGGGCCGCCGCCGTGGTCCAGGGTGCGCGTCGAGCCATTTATAAACCCCCCACCTCTGCATCTCAGGGGTCCGACCCACAGACCTCGCGCCCTGCTTATCAGCGCCCTGCCCCCGTAGGACGTCCGGCTGTGCCCTGGGACGACATCCTTGTCCTTTTCTGTGGTCCCTGCCGGCAACGCGACTTTGGGTTGCAAAGGCCTTTCTGAATGAGAAGGACACGGTGGGGGCGGCGCCCAATGTGTGCGGTCCCTCTAGCAGGGGAGCCCGCCCCAGCGGCATTACAACGCAGGCCTCCCGCTTCTCAGCTGGCGCGGTTGGGGGAGGTGCGCCCGCGGGGACTGGCAGGTGGCGACGGTGTGTGCGGGGAGAAGGGAGCGGCGCCGCCGTTGCTCCTACTTACGCTGGGAACGGTGCGCGGACACTCTCGGGGGCCGTCCCGCACGGGCCTTAGGTGGTGGGGACCCGCATGTGCACAGGCGGTAACGGTGGTGGCGAGGCGGCGGCTGTCAGCGGAGATGGGAGGCGGCCATCGGGTTCGCCCTGTGAACGCATCCGAGAGAACAAGGGTCACACACACACCGGACCGCCACGTGCTGCACTGGTCGCGGGGCTCCTCCTTGCTACAGGGCTCCCACGCCGACATCTGTCTTCCTCCCACGCTCGGCCGAACTCCTAGCCGTCTGCGGGCCTCGGCCCACCAGGTGGCCCAAGCGAAACACACCTGGTCCCCCACTGTGCACCCTCCCACCTTCCCCCTTGGGGGTCTGCATCCCTAGCTGCCAGAACGTAGCTACTTGCTTTCTGATGACCTGCCATCGGTCCTTCTCACGGGCTCTGAGCACAAAGTGGGCGGGGGACACTGTCCCCCACTGCCGGCTCTCGATAGAGGTTTTCTTCACAGAGCTGGGGTCACAGACAAACACCAACCCCTCGGGCCATATCCCGGCCCCCGGCCACCCACGTGTTTCTGTAGCCGGGAAGAATGTCTTCCTTCTCCTGTTTCAAACAGTTGACAGAAGACACTTTGAACGCTGTGAAAAGGACAGGACCCTCGCATCTCAGGGCCCGTTAACCAGCCGTGCTGGGACGCGGCCCCACGCACGGCTTCCTGGTCATCGGCGGCCGCTTCTGTGCTTCAGGGGCAGAGCGGCGTTGGTACGACACGCGGTTGGGCCCGAACAATGTCGAGGAAGGGGCTCCTTCCCCACACTTTCCCCGCCTCTGGTAGGCAGCCCTGCGCAGCCGTCGGAGAGCAGCTCAGAAACGCCGGAGAGACGGAAAGACGGCTTTGAACATTTCCGTGTATATGCCACGGTTTTGGGTTCTTGACCTTTACACAAAACCTAGCATATGCCTTGAAACAACGTACCTGTGTCGAAATCAATCACGTACGCTTGGAAACTACAAAGTATCATTTCGCGAGGTAAATCACGTTCCCAAGGGGACAGGACGTAGAAGCACAATGACTGTTGTATACACTTTTGGAGATGTGCACCTGGCTTCATCGAAGTTCAGGTTCCCGCAACCATTTCTGAGGGTCACCCAGGGTCCCAGAAATGCTGTCACCCCCCTCCGCCCCCTCCTCCCCCCACCCAGAGACGGCATTTGAAACTGCAATCGATCTCCCGGCACGGCTTCTCGTGTTCGATTCTTGTTGGGAGGGAGCCGTGCTGTGTCAACGGGCAGCCTGCCCCTCCCCTTGGAGCATGCCCAGCCCTGCTGGGCAGGGTCCCCTCTTCTCTCCCTTCAGCGTGACCCCATTTGGCAAGACTAAGATCCTGTGGACGTGGACTGGAGCCATCCAGGGACCCCTCTGGTGAGGTAGGACTGACTCAAATCTCTTTCCTTTCTCCTCTGCACACCGCTGATGGACAGAAAACAGACTGAAGATATCCGTGTGGCAACTCTGTAAGGGAGAGCTGATGGTCTGCGCTCAGTCCCCAACCTCCCCAGGTAGGTCAGGAGGGAGAATACAAGTCTACCCGGATCGAGGCGCAGGGCCTGTCCCGGGGGCGTTGCCACCAGGAACCGTGGCTGCAGAAAGACGGCAGCACAAAGGAAACGGTCAAGGCTCGGGCTCAGAAGACAACTTTCCAGACATGGCCGGAGAGATGCTCGGCCGGGGAGCCTTTGCCCCCGACGGGTCAAGAGGCAACGTCTGCAGACATTTCTGCTTCTCACAGGTGGGTGAGGACCGCTGGCTCCCAGCGGGGAGAGGCCTGGGATCCTGTGACACAGGCTGTAATGCACAGGACACCCCCCGCCGCCCGCCTGCAAAGGAGCTGGCAGCCCAGACGCCCCTCCCCGGCCAAGAAAGAATGAGTGGGTCTCCGGCGTAAGCAGCATCGAGGGTCGGATCCATGCACTAGGCTATGGGACCAGTGCTCCTCAAACGGATGAGAAAGGGACCCACAGGCACGCGGGCGGGGGTGGACGGCCGTCCCACCCAGTTTGCTCAAACCGTGACACACAGCCGCGCGTGAGTGGGGGTCCACTGTGCCTGAGATAAATTGCGGGGAAGGGTATCTCTTCGGACAAGATTTATAATCCAAGTTATAGTCCCAGGACCAGAAGCCTGAAGAGCGGCCTCGCCAGGTGAGCGGCCTCGACCTCCCCACCCCCCACCCCCAAGCAGACGAACATCCACTATGACTTCTGACTCTGCAAAGCTTACGGACTAATGACACACTGTTGACCGAAAGGCTTGCTGAGCACGTAAACAGTCAAGGGACATGGGCTGTGTACGTTCTATGTGTTAGACACTGTATTCTGACAGTCCAGGAAGCTGGAAAAAGGGAAACGTGGTGGAGAAAGTCGTAAGGAAGACAAAAGACGTTTACCGCCGTTTATATACTTACTGGAAAAAAAGCCACGCATAAGTGGACCCGTGCAGGTCAGACCGTGTTGTCGAAGGCTCTGCTCTGTGATCGTGACATTAGGTTTAACGGCACCAGGAAGAGGTTTGAAAGAGTTCCCAACACCCCGTGACTGACAGGGGGGAGAACAGAAAGTACGTGGCATCAGGGACCGCCCGGAAACACGGTTATTACAACGCGTGCCTGCGGTCGGCCTCTGAGGACCGTCACGCGGACAAGACGGCACGGGGGAGACGGCAAAGGATCAGGGAAGGTGAGTGGCCAGAGTCAGATTGGCTGGCCACAGGGTGACTCCTCGTCCCAGTCTGTCGGGGACTGAGAGGTTCCAGTGGTCCAGTGCAGAGCGTCCTGGCTGAGTCGGACCGAGGGGTCACCCTGGTGGCTGACGACAAGTTGCAGGACACAAGGACTGTTGATGGGTGACGGCACTTAGTTAAGTCTATTTTGGAAACTGCTCAACGCCCCCCCCCCCACCCCCAAAACCTCCTGAACACTGACCTTGTCCCAGCATCTCTTTCCTGGTACTCCCTCTAAGACAATAGATGACAGTTCAGTGCTGAATGTACCCACCACGCTGATCGAATAGCCCCATCTGGCCGGCAAGCTAAGATCCTGGCGAAACCCCAACAAACGACAAGAGAGGTGCTGGGCTCCGCTCCACGGCCCTTGAATGTGTCCAGGCTTTGGGCAGAGAAAGACAGAGTGCTCACCGAGTAGAAAAACCGACAGCCGAGAGGGCGCATCGGGGAACCCCGCTGATCTACATACATCATCACTCAGATAAGAATTCTCCAACAAAGATTCCCTGAGGAGTTCGAGAACCCGCACACGGAGAGCAGTCAAGCTGGGTTGGGAGAAAAACACGCCATCGTGTCATTTCTCCCAAATGTCTTGCGTAATAGAATCCAGTTCTTCAGGGGCCTTCTTGGTGCCTCAGTGTGAAATCGACAGCATGGCCTTTGCACCAAAGCATCACGCATCCCGTGTGGGGCAGATACACCCTGTGTTCAGCTACAGGCAGACCATCTACGGATCAGCCCAAGGACAATAGCGGCGGTGTTAGGACCACGGGGCTGTGAGGAAGAATGAAAAAAAAAAATCCCCCAGAACAAAGTCTACCCCCCTGGGAGCCGGGGGCCAAGGGCAGCCCACCTCTGGTTTGGTAAAGGCGGCGTTCGTGCCAGACAGCCCCGTGCATCCCATCTGGTATGGTCCACAGCTCCGTTTGCACGGCCGTCACGGGATCCACTGGCACCACCATCCGCGAAGCTGACCATATCTACCATGTGGCCCGATACAGACAACGTTTCCCCACCGCGGACCTGGACGTGGTTAACATGTGTCTGCTGTTCGCTCGACCCCCGGAACAAGAGACTGTGCCCGCTGACTCCGTTCCAGAGAGACCGCTCAGAGAGAACTCTGGCTTGGTGAGGCAGATGACAATGAGAGCAGTATTGGAACAGGCCGTCTCTCCCATGACCGTCTTGCCCTGGGAAACCTGCGCTCCCCGACCAGCATCACACGGCCCCCGCAAGCACCCAGAGATCACGAACACACACGACAGGTATGTGCACGGAGCTCTCAGTTGGCTCGCATGCGTGGAGAACGCCCGTCCCGTGTAGGGTGGTGGAAGCACTGGGAATGTCATCAGGACACGCGCCGAGATGCCTCTCTGTTGGTGCAGAGCATCTGGAAGGTTCACAGCAAATCAGACGGGTGCATTCTGAAGCCACAGCGGCCCCTTTCTTGCAGAAGCACGTGTTTAACTGGCGAGGGAGAACGGCACAGTCCCTGAAGCCATGTGATATTTCTCCCTTTCCTACGGCGGAGGTTCCGCCGTGTGGCTGGGAGCCTGGGCTCCCTGTGGATCCGCCATCAGTGATGCTGGGGTTCTGAAGAGTGAACAGTGTAGCAGCCGTCAGGCCTGGGGGATGGCCGCCTTTGAATCTGTGAGACACAACCAATCCTGAAATCCGCTGAACGTGACGAGGCTGACCCAAGGAGGGAAAACAGTGACACTGACAGAAGTCACTTCCTCGCCACGGAGACCGTTTCAGCTTTTCCCGTGAACTTCCCGAGGGCCGTCTTAGTTACTGAGGCCACGTTCCGGCTGTGCCGGGCACGGGACGCTGTGGCTGCTGGAACTCATACCACGGCTACTGTGGCTTCCTGAGGGAGCGTGGCTGACGTGCCCTTACACATGGAAAGTCACGGGGGGTGAAAACGGTCATGGGCATTCATACGCTGCGTCACGCCAGTGTCTGCACTTGCCCAACGGTGTTGGGGTGCAGCTAACAGGGCCGTCGTCTGCGCTGTGGGCCCCCTTCTGGACGGCCTTTGGGGACGCTCATCCTCCCTTCGGCTATGACCTTGGGGTATTTATGTGGACACCCCACAGAAAGGGAGCTTCCCAGAAGGTTCCCGGAAAGCACCCCTCTCCTAGTCTTCTTCCTTCCCCCGTCTTGGCGGAACCTTGCCATCTGAACCCACGTTTCCGTGAAAACAGTTTCAACAAGTGGGGTTCGATTTCACCCCGGGCCCCGACAGTCAGCAGACCAGTCGGCACAGCCTTCTCACTTGACCCGAAAAAACAAGAGTGTTTTGAATTTAAAAATGTATATCGAACGTTAGAAGCATAAGTCGCACCTCTGTCTGGTGGACGTACCGGAGGACAGAGTCCCAGGCTCTTTGCTCGGTGGACCCACTGGCCCTGCTGACGAACCCCGAAGGGTGTCCCTCATGGGCAATGCGCGGTCCCCCCTCCGCCAGCCCGCGCTGCGGTCACGGTAAGCGTGCTGCCCACCGGGGGGGACACACCAGCCATCAGATCGCTTTGCTGGTTACAGCCTGATACGTGGCACCTGACTTATGAGGATGGTTTGTCAACTTTGGAGCGTGGGTTTTAAACTATGATTTAGAGGCAGACTCGTAATTACTTGCTTTCTGTGGAAAATTATTAATCTTGGTTGCTGGGGGAATTTATGGTGCATGCTGGCTCTCTCGGGGGAAGACGTTTATAAACGACCGAGTGCTTGACAAACAACCCCCGGCCCCCACCTGGCGCAGGAGCCACCATCAAAGGAACATCTTTTACAGCCACGGAAAAGCTCGGGACACCCCATCTCAGATTTTAGCCAGGCAGCTTAGGAGAAGACGGCTATGTGGCCCCAACCTCATGGCCGACGGGAATCTGCGAGGAGCGTCGTCCAGGAACTAAAACCCAAAGACCGTGACTTATAGGACAGAGGCTGCCGGTGGCTACCTCGCCTAACGTCCCCCAGGAATGCAGCGGCCACCGCAGCAGCGCCCCGCTCTCCGGACCCTCGTCCCACGTTATCCGTGGGACACAGACGTTCTGCCCACAGGGTGAGAATTCGGACCCGCTAACGCACGGCCTGGCATTACAGCAGAGGGTGACTCATCTCCGGGGCCTTGTGTCGGTCAAGAAGGGCCCTTACCAAGCGCAGACGTGGGCTTTTCCTGCTCTTTTGTGGGCAGTTGGTTTCAGAAACGGGAGACTCGGAGTGAAGTGCTTGGGCCATCGAGGGCGGCGCCGTGGGTGGGGAGGAAGCCGCCGTCAGTCCCTAGAGGAAGCTCACCGTGACTTCTCGCAGAAGCGTGGCAGGAAAGGGAAGCAAGGAATAGGAGAACGTCTTCGCTGAAGAACGTCAGAACCGGAGACCACGGCGAGGGGAACAATAAACTCAGGCCACATGCGTGACCGGACAAGGAGAGGCCGGCAGGGGCTGGAATTCCCTTCGCTGCGCCTACAGCGCAAGGGTTTTCCCCCAGTGGAGCTCCATTAAAAATCAGTAAACAAATACTCCAGGGCAAAGTCATTGAACAGAGTGAGCGCCCGGGGGCATCGACGTTTGGAAAAAACAGAAAAGGGCAGAACTTGCTTTCTTTTTTTTCTTTTCTCTTTTTTTTTGTTTTTGTTTTGCTAATGCCAAAGTATGACTAATACTCTGATTCCGCTCAACTGTTTTGTGTTGGCAGAATTTGTTTCTTGAGCAATAAAACTTTGTTTCTCTCTGCCACCATCACATGTCTCTGAATCAGCTCAAGCGTACTTTCTGGGAGAAAAAACAATGTTTCTTCTATAGGAAAATTTGTGCAGGATGAGATAGCAGGAAAACTTAATACTCTCCACACTTTCCCGAAAGCTCACACACGTGACTGTTTATGTGGTAATCATTTCCTTGTGGTAAGCAAAGCAATTTGTGATCAGTAAGTTTCTGGACAGAGCCTCGGCCACGCGATGTGTCCACTGGAACGTCCCCTGGGGGTTCATTTTAAAAGCCACATCAGTGGGAGCCAACCGGGGTAGAGAGAACGGTGGCCCCCAAACACATCCACCTCCTGGCCTCAGAAGCAGTGACTACGTTCCCTTCCAGCAAAGGGGTCCAAGCTTTAGGTGTCTCTGGGCCACACTGGAAGAAGAGGAGCGCTGTCGGGCCACACTGTGACACGTCATCACAAAAAACATCTCATCGTGTTTTAAGTAATCTTACAATTCCGTGTTGGGCTGCATTCGCAGCTCCCCTGGGCGGCGGGTTGGGCACCCCGGGGTATAGGAATCAGGGAGCTTGCAGGTGTGATCGGTTAAAGACCTAGTGAAAAGGGGATGACGCAGGATGATCCAGGTGGGCCCAATGTCATCACGGCATCCGTAGAAGAGGGCACAGGTCAGTCAGAGCCAGAGCCGAAGGTGTCCGCACAGAAGCAGCCATTGGAGTCGAATGAGGAAGGGGGTGCCGGAAGCTTCCAGAAAGGGGAACCAGCCTGTACCCCTGGACCTTGCAGAAGGGGCACAACTCTGCAGACACCCCGATGTTAGTTAGCGCCGGTGACCCAAACAGGGCGGAGGCCCATGTACCCCCCCAGCACGGGGACAGAGCGGCCCCGCCGGTGCCAAGTTATGGGAAGGGCGATCGGCCAAGAGAAGGTCAGTGGTGTCAGGTGTGGCTGCAATTTTTATAAGGGTCGCTGGTCCCAGATCAGCTATTCCGAACGAATGTCTCCTACAAGGCCGGGGACATGTTAGGATTCATAAGCCACTGGCTCTCTCTTCCAAGAGTTCACGCTTTCGTTTGACATAATCGCCGCGCCGTGCACGAAGGGCTAGAGTTGAAAAATATACCCACCCTACCTGCCTCTGTGAGCTGCGTACACAGATCCAGGGGTGACGGCTTTCCCCTGGGAGGGCTTCTCTGAGGCAGCCCAGCCGTGGGACGAGGCCCACGGGGGAGAGGAGCCCCGGTCTCCGTGCACGTGTCACTGGGGAGAGTGCAAATGGACATAGGGAAGCACACAGAGCCGCACCCCAGGGCACCCTGTGGGACAGGGTGGCGTGGAGGGAAGGGTCCCAGCAGGAGGCCCGTGTCACGTTCAGCAAGCAGTGGCTCGTGGGACGCTTTCTAGATGAACAGGCGCTGACTGTGGGGTCTCACTTGCTCAAGGCTCTGGGGAATCCGGTGGGGGGGGGCAGGCACGGTGTTTTCCGTCGCCCCTGTTTGAAATATGAGCACCTGACGCTCTTAGTGGACACACTGGCCAAAGTGCCGACTTTCAGCTAAGACATCCAAAGGGAAACCAGGATCCTCGCGGGTACCCCCACGGTCCTACGTGCCCCCATGTCCACTGCCACCTCCAGGTGGCCCCGTTCCTCCTTTGAAACACACTCAGCCGAGCACACGGTGTGACGACATGGCCCAAGTCTGCCTTTACATCATACAGCTCACTTACACACTGTTCTGCTAATCTTCTTTAGGAGAAGAAAAACATCTACAATTCCTGGAATCATTTGATTAGCCATGAGAAATACATATATATCCGTGAACAAATCTACACACTGCTGACAGGGTAACCGGACCAAAAATCCGTTTCCTAAATGCAAATGGCACGCGAGGAACGTGTCAGTGTGTGTATCGGCGCCCGGAAGGTGGCACTTACTCACTGCCACGGTGGACAGCTTTCAACTGAGGCTCGTTTTCCTTAGAGCAAGGGAGCCAGAGGACGTTCTTTCTGACCAGTGAAATTCCCTTAAATTCAAGGGTTACCGTTTCACACGTGGAAAATAAACAGGCAGCCCTTTCTCTGAACGTGTCTCCCTGAACGTAGCCATAACACACCAGCTTAGATTTTCACCGGCAGCGAGAGGACGTCTGGGTAAGAACCCCTGCTCATGGGTCGTTCCCGGAAGAGGAGGCAGTGTGGCCTCAGCAAGGAGCCAAGACGTGTTCCCGCACATCGGCGATGACGAAAGCCATCGGTCATTAATGACGTGCCGGGGGCACACTCCTCTCAGGTCAGCGTCGGAGCCCTACGACCCGACGGTTTTGCGAAGAAGGCCTTAGAGGTTCCTCGAAAACTTCAAACTAGAACGGCCCATGACCCGACAGCTCCACTTGGGGGAACATATCCAAAGAAACTCAAAACCCTAATTCAAAAGGCCGCGTGCGCCGGTGTTCACAGCAGCCTTAGTTACAACAGCCAGGATCTGAGAGCAGCCCGAGGGCCCAATCACAGACAAGCAGCCAAACGAGAAGTGGTACAAACATTACTCGGTGGAATACTACTCAGCCATAAAAAATGATAAAATCTTACCATTTGTGACAGCACGGATGGGCCTAGACAGTACTGGGGCTTGTGAAATCGGCCGGTCAGAGAAAGACAAAGGCAATATGGTGGCGCTCGCACACAGGCGGAATCCGAAGAACAAAGTAAACAAACAAACCTGAAAGAGACTCATAGGTACAGAGTGCGGACCGAGGGTTGCCAGTGAGGAGAGGGGTCGGGGGGCCGGGGGAAAAACTTGCAGGGGCTGAGAAGCACAGATCGGTGGTCACAGGGTACCGTCGGGATGGAAAGTCCCGCCCAGGAAACAGAGTCAGCCCTGCCGTGACACCTGTGCGTGGGGCCAGGCGGGTCCTGGACTTATCCGGGGGATCCCTTTGTAAAAGACGGGACCGTCCAACCAGTCCGCTGTGCACCTGGAGCACCCACAAAACAACACTGCGTGTCACCTGCAACTGGAAAATAAAATTCGGAAAGGGAAACGCTAGGAATGTAGTAGCTAACGGTTGGCACCGTCCCACGCGTATTCATGTAACATAAGAATGGCCAGCTGCCACAGAGAGCGGGCACCAGGAAAGGGTCACCGGAGGGATCGCTGACGTCCTCGCAGGTCGCCGTGACCCCGGCCTCACCCATGGAGGTCACTGTCTGAGCCAAGGAAGAAGCTGCCGACGGCAAGTGAATGTGTGGCATGAAGGAATCACAGCTGTCGCTGTCCCATTTGAAAATGTCCGGGCAGCCGTGCCCAGAGGCGGCTGGGTACGTATGGAATTTCTGTAACCTGCTCGAACACGGACCTCCTCTGTATATAATTAGGTGCGAGCTCCGTTGCACCCACCCCAGCATCTTGTGGCCCGTTTCAGGCCTGATTAAAGGCTGTCCAAGAGCCACGAGCCCTCTCTTGGCTGAACATAATTCGTCAGCCGTCACTGAGCCCCCTCGTATGCTGTTACGTCTAAGAGAGTCCCTGGTCTCAGAGCTCGTCAGCTGGGTGCAAGTGTATTTATTGCGGGTGATAAAGTGGCACTGGGAAGAGAGATGTAGGTGAGCCCAGGAACCCGCAGGGATAACGGCTCCCGCTCTAGTGGGAGTTCAAAGTATGCGTAAGGGAATGGGCACTTGGCTCCATCGCCCAGACCTCTGCCCCTCCGGCTGTGTCCCAGGCCAAGGCTGGGGTGACACATCGGGGGCTGCGCTGGGTGGAGAAAGAAGAGTGGGTGGCCCGTCCTGGCGAGCAGGCAGGCGGAGGTGGCCCGACCCGCAGGTCCTGTTTGGTCCTGGCTCCAAGCCCAGTCCAGGTCGAGGAGCAGGTTCAGCTCTTGGCTGAGAGGCCCCGGGGTGGCGGCCCCCTATCTGGAGTGTTAGCCAGCCTCCCGGCCACACAGTGCCCTCTACGAATTGTCAAGCCTCAGAAAACACCCAGAGACCGTTGTCAGGCCGAGGCGGGGTGGCTGCCGGGCACCAGGACGGTGTGACGGCGATCAGCACCCGCGGGCGGGCTGAGGCCCCTGTGACCCTGCACGTCAGGTGACCTGTGTCTCGAGGACTCCCCGTCCCTTTATAGAAGCAAGGCTCTCCGGAAGCCAATGCCTGGGGCCCTTGCCTGGAGGGAGGAACACAGTCATGCGGGCCCTGGGAGGGGACTCCGTGATTCTGCCCCCACGGGCCGCTGCCGGAGCAGAGACCCTCCTCCAGGCGGAGCACCTCAAGAGTAAAGGCAGGGTAACACCCCTGGTGGAAAGCAGGGGGCGGTCTTCGGAAAGTCCAGCCTAGAATGACCGTGGGAGGCCGCCGATCCTGTCGTGGGTAGACCCCCCCCCCCAACAGTATGCAAGCAGACCCTCCCACAGTCACTTGCACGCCCATGTGCCCAGAGACCATTTTCACGATGGCCACGCGGCGGAAGCAAACCAGGTGTCCACCAAGAGACGGACGGAGAAGCAGCCGGTGGCATGTGCATGCACGGAACCGGCGCAGCTGTGAAGAGGAAGGACGCTCCGAGGCCAGAGACGACGTGGAGAGGCCCTGGCAACGCGGCGGTGAGAGAAGGCGGCCGGACACGAGAGGCCGCCCAGGGCGGGATTCCACTGACGCAACACTCCCGGAGCAAGCGAGTGCACAGAGACGGAAAGTGGTTCCTACGAGAGCAGCGCCCCGCCCCGCGCCCTCGCCCCGTCCCGTCAGGGGCCGCGCAACTGCAGTCCCTCGGCAGAGTGGCGGCAGCGAGCCACCCAACGGCTCTCCGACACGGTGGTCGCCTGCGGCGGCGGCCCCAGGCCGCGGCTGTGCCCGCGCGCGCACGCAGACGCACTAGGCGCTCGCCAAGTGTCTGTCAGGCGAGCAGCCCTGGGCCCCGTGGCTTTGCCTTTGGTCCCGTGCCCTTCGCACGCCCGCAGCTGAGAACCCCGCTCTGGCTGTGCACGGGCTGGCGCTGGGCCTCTCTGCTCCCAGCCCAGACCTCGTGAGTCACGCGCCCTCCGGCTGCAGGCGCGCGCGCGGCTGGCTGCACCCTCCTGGGTGCATGCGTCCGTCAGCCGGGCTCCTCGGCGATGACAAGTGCCTGGAACCCGCTCCGGCTGCTGACGGCGGCTTCTGATATGTCAATCATTTGAGTGACCCAGAATGCCCACGGAGCCTTTCGACATCGGCGTGGACGAGTCACCCGCGTCATGGGTGACAACAGGGCGGGGCGGAAAGGCTCTGGACGGTGACACTCTCTCTAGAAAATAGGCGTCGTTTCCCCGCCTTGGAAAGGGGGCTCACCAAAGAGATGGTACGGCCTCAAGCTGGACCAGGGGCTGTCACCGTGGAGTGACTCTGCCTGCCAGGGCACACCTGGCAGCATCTGGAGGTACTTCCGATGGCCGCCCCTCCTGGCATCCAGTGGGCAGAGGCCAGGGATGCCACTAACTCGGCGACGATGCAGAAGGCAGTCCGTGACAAGAGTGTGAGCTGGCCCCCGACATCAGCTGTGCCGAGCCGGGGAAGCCGCTGTTAGACAGAGCTCCATCTCTCTCATGTTGCCAGCTTCCCCACACCAGTGCTCGCCCAGCGGGGGTGCTTCGGCAACCTCCCCCTTGCCCCCCGCCCCCCCAGGAGACCCTCGACAACCTCTGGAGTTCTTTCCGTGGTCACGACGGGGTGGGAGCACTGGGCAGGTCCCAGAGCGTGTTGGAGGATGCAGCTAAATGTCCTCCTGTGCCCAAGGCCCATCCCCCAGCGTTCCTTCCTTCTCATCCAAACATGGGCTTGGCTGTTTCGTTTGCTTTCCATTGAAGTCATCGGGGACAGGTTGGTTGATATCGCTATGTACCTTCCGGGTGTACACGTGGACGCGGTCTCATCTGTATATTGCACTGTGTGTGCACCGCCCCAAGTCAGGGTTCCTTCCGCCGCCCCCACCCCCTCCCCTCGGGTCATCACCACACTATTTTCTGTGTCTCTGAGGTTTTCTCTTTGTTTCCTCGTTTCTCTTCGGATTGTGTAAATCATTCACCTTTTCGTTTTCATGGGATCACATAGCCAGGCTTTTTAAAAATCAAGACATGATTCGCTTTCCCTGTCGGTCCCCCGGGTCACAGAATTCCCAGGCAGGGCCATTACGGCTCCTGGGGGATTTCAGTAAGCGGCCGTTTCTGCCTCCGGGGCGAGGGCTGCAGAGAAGGGGTCGGCCAGGGCTTGGCCACAGGGACCAAAATGCGTAGCCATTCTGCCCGACTGGCCTTGCTGGATGGGGCTTTCTGACCCTCCCAACGGGGCTGCGAAGCTTAGAGAGGGCGCAAGGTTGACGAGGGCCCGAGCGGTAGACTGGGCCGCCGGGGGTCCCTGGGAGCGTCGGGGACGCGGTCATTGTGGGGTGCAGCCACATAGTATAAATGTCATCAGATGCGCCATGTCACGTAACTTACAAATGCACCCTTTCCTGCTCCCAATTATAATTCCAGGTCCACGATCTCCAAAGGCACACTTTGCGGGCCAGAAATGTTTGGACTTTAGAAGGTAATGTCTTTCTAAAACATCAAAATAAACACATCAAAGGTATTCAAAGACCACATTGTCAAAGTCCGGCAGCCTTCAGGGCAGCTTTTGGAATTCAAATGGACGCTGTAGTTTTCCTCACAGTCTCCCTCTCTCTCTCTCTCTCTCTCTCTCTCTCTCTCTCTCTCTCTCTCTCTCTCTCTCTCTCTCTCTCTCGCTGTGTTACACACGCATGCCATTTAATGACCCCAAGCAAGGCAAAGTGTGCAACAACAGGAGGTGATGGACGCCGGCTAAACTTATGGTGGTCGATGGTTCCCAATACAGGCATCTATTGAATTGTCCAGTCCTTACGAGGTACAGCTTCAGCATATACACCGTGGTACGCCAACTGTACCCCAGCAAATGCTAGCATGGAACGTGGGTCTTTCCCATCCCGTTCTTTTATAGACGTTCTTTTTGGTTTTGGGCAAAGGGCTGTCCATCTGTAATCCGAAAGGAAGCACTTGGAAACAAGGTGTGAAGTCAGGCAAATGAGCAGTAAGTACGCATATGTAAGACATGCACACAGATGTAACGGCAAACACGTCCTGCGGTGCCTGGCGCCTTGAGCACCGTGCCGCCACACACATGGCTCTGTGCTGAACGCAAACGCACACTCGCCTTCCACGGGATCAGCAAGGGCTGCTCGACCCAACCTCCGTTTGAGGTTCTTCGGTTCAGAACTAGCGTCCCTGCCAAGTCAGTCACCAAGCACACCTAGTTTCCACTCTTTCTCTTCCCTTTGCTTCTTCTAGGGTCGGGGCGGGGGAGCTGCCCGTCCGCCATGCGGACGCGCGGCCCTGGGCAAGCCCACCTATGCTGGTGAGCACCTTGGCCCGCTCACTTGGAATGTAGATATCCCCAGAGTCTCGTCACACGTGACGGGGTGCGGGTCAGGACCCAGGAGACCCGTGCCCAACGCCCCGGGTCACAGAAGCTGAGGCAACGTCCAGCCGAAGGGCCAAGCACCTGGACAGCTGTAGGCAGCTGTGAACGGGATACGAGCGGCAGCCTTCAGCCTCCCTCACACGCCTCGATGCGACTTCTTGTCTCCAACTCCGGTGATTCTCAACCGGGCTGGCTTTGCCCTCCAGGAGACATGGGGCACCACCTGGGGGCAGTTTTGGATGGGGGTGGGTGAGCTATGGCATCTGGAGGCTAGAGGGGTTCAAATACCCCACAGTGCACAGGACAGCCCCAACACAAAGAATCCTCCAGCCGCTCTCTGTCGCCGCTTGGCCTCACGCCGGTGACGTGCCTCTTCCAGGTCAGCGGCTGCCCGCTCAGCTGAGGGCCGCTTGACAACATCTGGAGACACTGGGGGTTGCTGCCGTTCGGGAGGGGGCGATGCTGGCTTCTCATTGGTACATCCTAAGCACCCTACATGGCACACGGCTGTCCCTACTGTAGCAACGGAGTTCGCCGTGTTGTGGTCAAAACGATCACGATTCGGGACGTGAACGCCGGGGAAGACACAGTAACTCTAAAGGGGAACCCCGCCGGTCCTTGTCTACCTCTGGCCAGGACCCCCCCCCAATCCTGGGACCCCCAAGAGGAACGCCGGACCCTGAACTCCTTGTCACACCTCCAGGGCCCTTAGCAGAGCTGGAAGTCGAAGCCCAGCGCCAAGCCTGGACTCCGCCCCATGAGAGGCACTTAGTTATTATTGACATTGGCACTTCCAGTATTTCCTTACACTCAGGGGTTGTTCTCCTCCCTGGACGGCTCGGATGGGAGACTGGACTTCTGTTTCATCACGGCTACATTTCCGCTCGCCTGGGAGCGCAGGTCAGGGCTCGTTGACTCAGTGACCGGCTGTTACGGGGTTAATTTCCACAGGAGGCAGGAATTTTAATGAGAAGATGAGATAGAAAGAAAAGAGTGGAGATGCGGACAAGGCTGCAGAACTGGTCTTACAGATTCACGCACAGCCTTGGGTCCTGGTCTCCTTCAGCCTGTTGAGGGAGGCCTGATGTGGGCTGGTTCCGTTTTTAATGCAAATAAAAGGAGGCGTTCTGTCCTTTTTTCCCCCCCCATGCACTGGAAGCTTTTACATATCTGGATCCTGATATCATCTGTTGTTAGGCTATCATCGCAGTGTAGATGAATATTGGGCAATTTGTCAGTTGGTAACATATTAATGTCCTACAGACAGCCATTCATAGAAATAAGCTGTCAGGTGTTATCGTGTGTTTAGCAAGACAAAGCGCGCCTATTGTAAATGACCCTACAACGGAAAATCTTTCACTAAAATAGTTCCGCCATTTTTAGTGACAGCGTCCTGGACGACAGTTCTTTTCATCGGCCCTCCCCTCCCACCTGAGGGGTTAGCACAGAGAACAAAATCAACGTAGACACAAAGGATGAGAAGCAGAGAGAGCGAGAACCGGACAGCTTCGTGAATTAGCATCACTCGCTCGTGATAAGGTCACGGGTTTAGCTAAAAACCACAGCCTCTCTTTGGGAAAGAAGGAACCACACATTGCGTTGGCTCCTGATTGGCCGACTGGCTGCGGCATGCATTGGGAGCGTCACGTGGTCTCGGATGGCTCTGTTCTGCAACTGATATAAATCTGCAGAATCGAGCGGTGGATTTCTGAGCTCCATGCTCATGTCTTGTTCAGCCCGGCCCCTTTATAAAAACGGTCTACGTGGAGAAACGCAACGTCGGTCATGGGCGTGAGAGACGCTCCTCCGAAACAAAGCCAACCCAGCCTGTGCAGAAACATTCACCCCCGTGGCGCCGAGGATAGAAACAGCGTCTGCATGCGTGGCTCTCAATTAGGTACAAAAGTTTGTTCTGTTTCCATGTTTCAAGAAGACCGTGCAAGGGGCTCATGACAAATTTTGAGAGGGTATATTAAAAATGAAAAAAGGAAACGTAAAAAGAAATTTTTGAAAGAGCGAACCTGCTATTAATTCCTTCTCAAGTTTGCTTTTTAGAAAAGCAACAGATAATGAGCTGCGAAGCACACCGATCTATCGTGGCGTACGCTTGACGGCAAATACATCTTATTTATAGTCATTGTATCCCACTTACAAGCCGTGGATCTAAGCATGATGCATAAGTTTAATGAAGTCCATTTCTCTTTAGAGGAAACTATAGCTCAAGCAAAACACTCTTTTTATTGTCTCATTTAGTCTCCTGGGTCTGTCTCCATGTTCCCCAGTGTTCTCAAGATTATGCTTCCAAACAACCATTTTCATCCAGAAACAGAGAAACAGGATTGGGCTCTTACTTTCTTGTCCCTAAAGACCTTGTTTCTGGGCAAATGAACAAATAAAACTTACCAAGCAAATTGTTGCAGATGGTTTTAAACCTTTTTTTTTTTTTAAAACAGGGGAACGCTACAGGTAAGAATGCACCAATTCTTGCCCTGGCCGGGTAGCTCGGTGTTTTCGTGTTTCACCCCAATACGCCAAAGTTACAGGTTCGATCCCCACTCAGGGCACATACAAGAATCAACCGACAAATGCCTCAATAAGTGGAACAACCAATGGATTTCTCTGTCTTCCTCTGTCTCCCTCTTAAATCAATAAAAATTTCAAAAAAGAATGTACAAACTTTCCTTCCTCCCACAGTTTAAAACTCTAGCTCCCGTTGCTAAGACATAGCTCTTTCATTTTTTAAAAAATTAACCCGGACTGGGTACACACTTCATTCCAGAAAGAGAAACGCAAGCCCATAGCCGATTTGTGAACCAGACGCACCAAAGTAACTATTTCCAGGAGCCTCTGTCATGATTTCTCTCAGCAGCTCGGCAACAGCAAAGAAAAAGAAATGAATCCAACTCACCCGTTCTTACGCAGATTTAAGATGGGGCTGCTCGCTGGGCACTCCGACACTGTGCTTCCCTGCGGGGACCTGGACAACTTTAAGATAAGCACCCAGCCCGACCCGCCCGGGTGTGAACAGCCATCTGACAGCCCAGGCAGTTATATGGACCTTTGCGAACTGTCAGGGCATTGCTGGGTGATTGGTGAATCTATCATAAAAAAGTTATTTAAATGCTTGTGTCTCCCCACGTGCTTGTCCCTCACACCCCACGTGTTTCAGATATAAATCAGAGGGAAGCCGGACTTCCTGAACGGAGGGATCACACCGCTGCAGACACGTGGTTGCGCTCTCAATACTTCACCGCGATCTTAATTTTCCTGTTGGAGCCCTGACGCCGGGAGGGGAAAAAAAAAACAAAAAGAAAGAAAGAAGGGGAAAAAAAGAAAAGCCAGTTGGCTGGGAACGTTCCTGGGCGCAGAGCAGGAAAACAGAACAAATACTTGTGGAGAGTGGGGGTGGGGACTGGGGAGGGCAGGCACATGAAAGTCAGAGCTGGGCTCTCTCGCCGGCGAGAGAGGCTGGTAGGCGCAGGGTCCTGTTTTGACAGCTCTGGCTGTCGCCTGCTGCACGTCAGCTTGGGGATGCGATGCGAGTGCCGCCCACACGGCCCGTGCACACGGGGCCCCGAGGAATTCACCCTGTGGCAACAGCGAGGGTTTGGCCATGGGCAAGGCCGCCCGTCAGCCCCGTGGGTGGGAGGCAGGCATCCTGCTAACAGCCCTGCTGGCTGACACAGGGAGTCCGTTCCCACACCCTGGGGATATCAGGCCCCAGGAACCCAGCTTCCCCTGCCTCCTTTGACATTTTCCCCAGCGTCGTTCATTTTGCTCTGCTTAGGGGGAGGGGGAGGAAAAAAAAAAAGGGCCGAACTCTCCATCTTTGTTTCTACGCATCCACTTCTATAAATAAAACACGGCTTATTAGTAATGGTTGTGTGGGCTGCGCCTCCGGCTGGGCCGTCGGGAGGCACTCCAATAATTAACCCATCATGTCGTTGCTAACATATTTTACATTGTTAATGGTAGCCCGGGGTGACGGTGCCGGGGAGGCTGGAAAAATATTGTAACATGAAGAAGATGACTGGGGTGGCACCGAAAGACGGTGTTTGGTCTTCCGGGGTCTCTAGGGAACGCATGCATCGCAAAGCTGTTTTATAGCAGCTAGTGAGCAAAACACCCCAGCGCGTGTAGGACACCCTGCTCACTGGCCCGCTCCAAAGCTAGCAGGGCGGTGCCTGGCGGTGACACTAAAACTCTGTGCTTTTCTTTCTGGGGGGCGTGCGTCGCCCGGCTAAGGTGTGGTTTGGAGGGGCTGGCTTTCCTCTGAAAGGCCCCTTCACGGGTTCCTGGGAGCCACTCCCCCTGAGACATGGGTGATGGCACTGCTCCGTTGGAGCCCCCTCTTCCTCCTCTTCCTCCAAGGGGTCTTGCTGAGCAAAACGCCAACAGCTGCAAGCCGGACCCCCTGTTGGTGCCCACTGCTCACCGAGGCCATCGGTGGCGTGGTTTTGTGGGAGCGAGTCTGGGGTGCAGCCCAGACCGGCAGAGGCCCCTCGTCGACGGTCCCAGGCCTTCCCAGCTCTGTCGGGAGGACTGGGGTGCCAGCCCCCGTGTCCCTGGAGAGGCAGAATGTGACCTCGTTCTCCCTGGGCAGTGCTGCTGACGGCCCTTTGCTGGGCTGAAGAGGACCGTTCGCTCCCCTGGGGGCGGGGGCCGGATGCCAAGGCCTCAGAAAGCTCTTCGCCAGCGTCCTCCTCTGTCCTCTTGTACCCCACCCCGTGGGGCCACACAGCTCACAGCGTTCCACGGCCTACACCCAAGGCTGCCGCAGGGCTTCACTCGCACGTCGGCCAGCACTTCATCCCTGTACCCCCCACCCCCGCCCCCGCGACAGTGCAGCTCAGCGAGGACGCCAGCCTTTGCTGCCGGGGAAGTCAGTGCCGACCCTGGGCTGGCTGTGTGACCTCAGAGAGCACTTCAGCTCTTGGGGCACCGACCTTGTCTGCTGCCGGGTGACAGGCTCACCGGCGCAGGCGAAGTTATTGATCGGGGATGAGGGCCTGGCACGTGTCCCTCTGTGGAAAATTTTAGAGGAGAGGACGGAACCGATGCCGCCTAAGGGAACCACGTGAACCGGTGCACTCGGAGGTCATGAAAAGCCGGGGCTGTGTTTTGTTCATCCACGTAGGTGGCTCAGGAAGTTGCTCAAGGTGCCACCTAGCTGATGTCACACGGTGACGGAGCCGACCGTCGGGGGCATCACACGGGGGCTCTCGGGCTAAAAGCGGGCGTGCCTCCTCACTGTGGAGTCTACCGAGGGAGAACCCGGACGGAGAGGCTGCTGATGGAAAATTCTAGACGCCCCCAGCACTGGGGCCGGTAGCAGCCACGCAAGGATTAGCAAGCCAAGGCTCCTTCTCCGAGGCTGAACGGGAAGACCGACAGTTGCCATTTACGTCATTAGGGCCTGGAATCAAGGAACCGGCCTCTAGGCGGTGGGGACAAGCCCGATGTGCATGGAGATGACAGCGCCTGGAGCCCCCGGTTCAGCTGCCCAAGCCGTCCGCGTGTCCTCTCCAACGGCGCCCCCTTCATGTTCTCTGCGATGTCTGGGAGCAACGTGTAGCTCCGGGGCCCTCCAGGGTACACTCTGCGATCTCCCCAAGCCGGGCACGCGGTGCGGCCGCCGTCACCCAGCGCACAGGGGCCGCAGCCTCTCCAGGCCTCTCCTACGCCCGGTCCCCTGGCTCTCTCCCTGCTGAGTCCCACCAGCGGCTGGGGCAGCACAGCGGGGAATCCCACAGGAAAGCCCCTCACAGGTTGCCCCGACCCCCCCGCCCCGAGATGGGGGCCCACCGCCAGAGAAAGGCGGAGCCTTCTGGGTAGGTGCTCGGGGTCGTTTGTGAGGCGAATCCCGGCCTTCCCCTTGACGTGCCGCATTTTGGGGTCTGAAGCGAGAGCTTTCCTGTTGACCCCTGAACAAAGTCCTAGTGCATTCCTCTCATTAAGCAGCAGCTGGCTTATCACAGAGGTGGCGGTCATGGGCGTCGGCGGCCTCTGAGCTGCGTTCCGAGTGGCTAAAGCGGCCCTAGCAGACGGCGTTGAAATGTACGCTCCTTTCGCACTGTTTTTTATATTTTTTATACGTTAATATCACAGCAGCCCAGACTGGAAAGAAACGTGCCCAGAACAGAACAAAATGGCCTCGTTGTGCCTGTGGGGTTCATCGACTTCACTTAACCTGTCACTTGGCTCTCAAAGCTGTGCAACTATGCACACACAGATACACACCTTGCATATAAATGTATGCATCAGACGAAGACCTTTCATCTTAACCTTCTTAAAGCTACACACACATCCATTTACATATACGACGGGTATTTATGTCGATTAAATATGTTTACATTGTACAGAATGACACTTCCTCTGAACTTTCTTCCATCCACGCACATCTCCTTACATGTAGGATACGTGTGTAGATTTCAGGGACATGTGCTTCAATTGTGGATAATGACCTTTCCTCTTGAATTTCTTCCAACCACCCACACCTATGTTATTTGTTCTATAAACCATATGCATGTGTGTATATGTTAGATTTGCCAAACGTTACGTGAAGACATTTCCTCCAGTTCTGTAAAACCGCGCACACGAATGGTTTACGTGGGTAGCCATTGTCTGTCTGTCTAACCTGGACACGCATCCGGGTACATGCATCCTGTTCCTCTTACTCTCCAGTGCTCGAGGCGCTTAAGACGCTTATTCTTGACAGTGTGTTGTGTGAACTGACGGCACCATTCCCACAGCTCGGTCCCCAGGGCCAGGCTCGCCTCCCACCCTGGTCCCTGGCGCCAGCGGGTGGGCACGCGGAATCTGAGCCGCCCAGAAGACCCCAGGCATCATATATGTCTGGCATGTCCAAAGCAGGTTGGGAGGGATCCAACCCGACAGGAAGGTCACCAACTTTTCTTTCTCTTCAGAACATGTGGGCGGCGTGTTGGGCAAATGCTATATTCAAAATAAAAACGAGCAGAGCACTGGGGACCATAAAAAAGCAGGTGTTCACTGTGAGCCAGGGGCTTGTAGACACATTGCCTGTGGATTAAGGAGGGATGGGGACACCGCCCTTTCCTGGATTAGGTCCTGGTGCGCGGAGGGAGAGGTGGCGGCCCCGCAGCGGGCTGCGGCGCCCGCTGCCCTTGGCCTCACGCAGGTAGCAGGCAGGCAGTCTGGCCCCGCCGTCTTATTTACATCCAAGCTGCCGGGGAAGAAAAACTGTTTCTTCTTGTTGATTTTTCACCGTTTTTTTGGGGGGATGGCCTCCAGAACATATCGCGCCCACCCTCCCCCTTTTTTTTTTTTTTTTTGGTGCCATCATGAATGCGTTTGATTTGCCCATTCATTACCCATTAGGGTGTCGGTGGGGAGGACGACCCTGCAAGGTAAGATGTTGTCAAACACGGAGAAAAACGTGAATGGGGGTCCTCGTGTTTGCTGGTGCTCCAGGAGGAAGCAGGGCCCCTGGGGACTGCACCTCCCCGCTGCGGTGGGGCTCCCGGTGGGGCTCCCGCTCCTTCCTCTTGACCTCCCTGTCCTCATTTACATAACAAGAATAATCATCACAGGAATAATGACGGCGCCCCTCACCTCCCGAGGTCCAGGGGGACTGAAGTGGGTGACTTCTCATCACCGGAGGGCCGGTGGCTCTCGCTGCAGCTGTTAGGAAACAAAAAGCCAGTTCTAACCAACAAGCCATAGCCCTGTAAGCGATGGCACCTGGCTGGAACGAGCCTTCGGAGACTGGCCAGGACGCCGCCCGGCATCCAAGCCTTTCCACTGGGCCAGGGATTTCCGCGCTGTGCCCGGCGCGTGGGAGAGACAGCCGAGCACCGACGCTTGGGAGGCTGGAAGATTTGCATGGATGGCCCTGCGCACCCCGGCTTGCGCCTCTGGGGGAAGGGACAAGAGAGGCCCACGGCACCAACATCCGCAGGTCCCTCTGCCACAGACACTCCAGCCCCGACCGGTACTGGAGGGAGGTGGCTACGCCACAGGATTTGGCCAGACCCAAAACATAACAGGGAAAGGAGAAAGGAAGAGAGAGGGACGGGTGGGGCGTGGGGAAGACACGAAGAGAAGGCTGAGAAAGGAAGGAGGTGAGGGCTGCCCGGGGTGAGCGGCAGAACCGGGACCGCAGCCAGGCATCACCGGGGCTACAACGCCATTCCAAGTACAACACGCAAAGCAAACACGCAGGCGGAAGCACTGAGACGGCCCACGGTGACTGCTGAAATAAGCTGAAACTGTTTGCACACAGGCCGATGCCAGGCGGAGGGGGCCCCTCCCCAAATAAAATGCCCTGGGGTTTATTTGTAATAAAGTGTGTATTTATTTTTACCTGTTTAAACTTCGGTGACCGTCCAGGGACTCTCCCTCTGATGCAATACACCGATCGAGACATTTTTTTCCCACTGTGCAACACAGCTTCTGAAATGGTCTATTCTGATGCCTTTTAGTGCTTCTGCGTTTTTGTGTGTTTGCTGGTTTGTTTGTTGTTTCACCTCTTCCGCATCAACAAAACGCTTCCCTTAGGAGGCTTTTTTTCATCCAGAGGGGAAAAAAAAGAAGTTGCTTGGGGCGAGATGGGGTCAGTAGGGAGGGTGAGGCCTGGGGGTTTTACTGTTTTGGGTCAAAAACTGGTGAACACTCAGCACAGTGTGGGCAGGGGCACTTAGAAATCACCCACCGCGAAACAGGCCAGGGCCTCGAGAGAGCCTTCAAAGAAAACTCGCCGAGGCCAAACGCAGCCTCTCACAGCAACGCCCGCTGACGCAGGGGGCCTCCTCGAACACTCAGGTAGAGGGGGAAGCTCGTACTACGAGGAACCCGACCGCGAGAAGATAGTTCCAGGTTTTGGGGGTCCTCCCTCATATCTCTATTGGTGTACATCTGTACCTGTACTTTCTTGCGTTTCAATAAAAGGCATGCTTACGTTTACACGTTGGTGAGAAATTACCCCTTTTTTTAAATGAGTCCTGCCTGTCGGTGGTTACAGAGCTTTTGAGACCATCCTGCTACGGGTGGCTGGATCTTCCCTGTGGCGCCCGGTGTTGTCCAGGAAAGTAAGTGCTTGCCCCTTGGGGAAAATGGTTTTGCAGGAATATATCGTAATAGCCCTGGTGGGGTGGTGACCGTTGCAATAAGCTGAAACTTCCAGCCTGGTGGGCTGGAGTGTCAGCCCCTCCCCAGAAAGTCCGCGGGTTGGATTCCACGTCCAAGCCCACACAGGTTGGGCGTCTGATCCCTGGTCGGCGTACGTGGGGGAGGCAACAGAGCGAGGTTTCTGTCTCACCTGCTTTTCCTGCCTCTCTCTCTCAAACCCATGAAAACGCATCCTCGCGGGAGGATTCTAAAAGATAAGGAAAGAGATAGAGACGAACTGCGGCTTGTGGAAGGAAATCCATCCTGTCTCTTCACAGAAGCTGCCTACCTCTGCCTATCAGAATAATGAAAAGCATCTTCTCGTTCGCTGCACAGACACCACTTGAGAGAACACAGTTCCATGGTTTTCCAGCCTCCCTGCTGGCAAACAGACCCCTGACCGCTCCGTGCTGTTTAAGGGAAGGGGGTCTCCCACCGACGCACGCGATGTCTCTAACGAGTGCGGACAGGGGCTTAAAGAGCGAGCCACGTTTTCACGTCACCGCGGGGGAGAAGCGCACTGGCTGCCAACCGCATCTCTTCCCCAGTGACTGTGAGGTTCTGCGGCTCCCCCACCCCCCCGCCCTGGAAGACAGGAGAATTCTGCGCCAGCTCCTCGGTTCCTGTTAGCAAACAACATGGACTCTCCTCCAAGAGCCATGCGCCGCGCTGCGGGGGCTAGAGCAAGGCCAGGGGGAACCTCTCCAAGGATCTCTGCCCGGGCACGTCTGACACCTTCCTCACCTGAAACTCTGTGTGTGCTGAGCTTTTCACCCAGTTCCTAGGAGGGTTCCAAACCCAGGCCCCTCCCTGAGCTCCTTCCCGGCACCACCTGTGCCACCCCCTATAGCATCCTGGTTGTGGCTCAGTTTTGAATTCTTAACAGAAG
>PVJD01012374.1:0-40128 GCA_004026545.1 Mormoops blainvillei | reverse complement strand
TCTAATTTCTTATTTCATCTATTGGGAAAAAAAGAGAGTCAAATTGATAATTCTTTTCTCATTAAGTTTACATGACAAGCTATAAATGTGGTTAATGGACTTTGATCACATTACTGTCGTTTGGCCTTCTGAAAGCTTTTAAGATTTTATGACGTATGATGCGGTGTAATTGGTTCCCAAGGGGGTCCTGAATGTGGGTGCTGTAGAAGAAGAGCCAGTTACGCTCGAAACATCTATTCTCATTTGGCCCTTTGGTGTCAGTAGAGAGCGCACACACAGAATTTCTTCTCAGGGGCCATTTCTTAGTGTTGTCCCTGGGCAGGGACATGTAAGGGGATGAAAGGACAGAAATAGTCAAAGCCACAGCAAACCTGAATATCCCACCAGGTAATTTTACAAAATAATGTCATACCTAATTAATATGGGCCCCCATTAAAAAAAAGCTAATAAAATTGATTGAAATAATTGCATATCTATCTTAATTTAAAGTAAAAAAGAAAAACTTCACCGTATTGTTATAGAACTGTGAAAGGTTTGGCCTAAATCCAGAAGAATGTATTGGGCAGATGGAGAAAATTGTAACTATTCTCTTGCTTTTGGCATTGGAAGGTAGTTAACAAAACAAAAGCAAAAAAATATACAGAGAAGCTTAATTAAAGGCAGCAGTGAAATTATCTGGGGTCTAAGTAAGGGTGTGGGCTCACATTGCTCACTTTTTTCCATATCAGTGGGTTTTTTTGAACTCATTTTTTATCACTATCCTCAGAGCCCTGATAACACCACCACCACCGAATACTGCAAACGAACACACAAATGGTCTCTGACAAGTCTGCAGTTAACTGACTTCTTCCACTGTTGCAGAGGCGATCGGTGAAAACCAGGTTTACTTAGAAAATTTTGAATAATATTAATTTATATTCTGTCTTCCTTTCAGTTGCCTTTCCTCTTCTCTTCATTTCCTCTACATTCTGTCAGGTCACCTTTTCATTAGATTCCCCACACATTAGAATTACTACTAACTCTTAGTTTCTTATCACAGCAAACCAACGTCCTACCTGGATTTAAAGGTTCCCTGCGTACATCCTACATGCTGTCGGTCTGTACCTAGCTTTCTCTCCAACATATCCACTTGCATCAATCAATTTGTTCATCTAACATTCTCAGCTGAAATTTGTACTTACTCCCTTTGTCCCCCATGTTTATGCTATGCATGTCCATCAGTTATGGGAAAAACATTTCTTCGCCTTCTATTTATCTAACTCTGTCTCCTTTCCAAATTTCGTTCCATTGAAATTGCCTCCGACTATTCTGACGTTTATTTATCTTAGCATTTCTAACATCTTATAGCATTTTTGGCCCTTCAGAATAAATCACCCTTTAAGAATTTACTGTTAACTTTGCTAATTATTTCATGTGACTTGTTTTTACCTCTTCAGGCAGATTTGCATACTTTTAAAGTTTGGGTCTAAATCCTACAGTTACTTTATCCTTTCCACATTTCTCTTGTATCTCGTACAGTGATAAGAAAATGATGTGTGCTCAAAATCCTTGTTGATTGATTGAAATAATTGCCTACCATCGAGTTGTTTTTGTCATTAGCTGACAGAATCAAGTTTTAGAGATCCAGCTAAATGCCTGCCTATCAACCTCCCAAAGGCTGGTGCAGATGGAAGTCACTTTCCTGAGAGTCAGACAACTCATTAACTCGAAAGGGACTGCCACATATTAAAAATCCTCTTTATGGATTATGATGAATTGCATTCCATTTGATTCATTCTTTTGTATTCAAACTATATTAGTGACACATCCAGAAATAACATTACTTTTTAAATGTATTAAAAAACTGTCACTTATTTTCCTAGAGTTGTCAACTTAGTTTACTATTAAAAAGTTTAGAAAAGAAAAATCACATGATGTTAGCCCAAAGCATTTTCTACATGCTGCAGAAGTGGAATGGTTTTTAGTAAAACTAAAAAATAATAAGCTATCGAGGCAATGATATTTCTTGCTAAAATAAATACGTAACAAATTGTCTTAAACAGCATTGGAGCAGTATTTTATTTTCTAAACATGCTTTCATTTCTTTAGATATATGACTTTAATATATATATATAATAGAGGAAACAATATGAATTTTAAATGAAAGGAATGTCACAAAACATTGCAATATGTTGTTTTTGATTGATCTTATATCTTTTGGAATATGTGGATAAAATTAATAAATCTAAATTTTATTATGAAATTATATGCTTCATAAATATTTTTACATTTTAATGTAAAATATAGTATAAGGAAGAAGTGCTTTTCATTTAACTTTGAATTGTTTTTGGTCACTTGTATTCTACTTCTCAAAGATTTGCCTTCTCACTGATTTAATCTTTATTGATCCTTTTAATTCCCAGTTGTTTTATTTATACTCGGGGAACAGTTTAGGTTTTGTTGTTTTTTACTTCTTTAAAAATTATATTTTATTGATTATGCTATTACAGTTGTCCTGATTTTCCCATTTGCCCCCCTCCCTCAGGCAATCCCCCCACCGTTGTTCATGTCCACGGGTCATGAGTATAAGTTCTTTGGCTACTCCATTTCTATGCTGTAGTTTACATCCCCATGGCTACTCTTACTACTGCTTTGTACTTCTTAATCCCCTTACCTCTTCATCCATTCCCTTATGCCCCCCTTTCATCTGGAAACCAAGCGTCCATGGTTCTGTCTCCATTTTTCTTGTGTGCTTAGTTTTCTTGTTTTTTAGATACAATTGTTGATAGATTTGAGGGTTTTTTTTTGCCATTTTATTGGTTATTGTTTATTGTTCATTTAAAGATGATCAAGTTTTGATCTTCCTTTTCTTAAATAAGTCCCTTTAACATTTCATATAATAAGGTTTGGTGATGATGAACTCCTTTAGTTTTTTCTTGTCTGGGAAGCTTTTTATCTACCTTTCAATTCTAAATGGTAGCTTTGCTGGGTAGAGCGATCTTGGCTGTAGGTCCCTGTTTTCCATGACTTTGAATTTTCTTGCTAATACCTTCTAGCCTGCAAAAGTTTCTTTTGGGAAATCAGCGGATGGTCTTATGGAAACTTCCCTGTAGGTAACTAACTTCTTTTCACTTGCTGCTTTTAAGATCCTCTCTTTTTCTTTAACCTTTGGCATTTTAGTTATGATGTGTCTTGGAGTTGGTCTCTTGGCATCCTTCTTGCTCGAGATTCTGTGCTTCCTGGATTTGCATGTCTATTTCCTTCACCAAATTACAGAATTTTTCTTTCATTATTTTTTCAGACAGATTTCCAGTTTCTTGCTCTTTCTCTTCTCCTCCTGGTACCCCTATGATGTGAATGTTGGACCTCTTGAAGAGGTTCCTTATACTATCCTCATTTTGGTTTTTTTCTGGATTCTTTTTCCTTCTTCTTGTTCTGACTGCTTGTTTTTTGCTTCCTTATGTTCTATATCATTGATTTGAATCTCGGCTTTATCCACTCTACTGTTGTTTCCCTGTAAATTGTTCTTCATTTCAGTTAGTGTATCCTTTGTTTCTGACTGGATCTTTTTTACGCTGCTGAGGTCCTCACTAAGATCCTTGAGCATCGTTATAACTAGTGTTTTGAACTCTACATCTGATAGATTGCTTATCTCCATTTCATTTAGCTCTTTTTCTGGCATTTTGATTTGTTCTTTCATTTGGACCACCTTTCTTTCTCTCCTCATTTTGGCAGCCTCCCTGTGTTCATTTCTATGTATTAGGTAGAGCTGTTTTGACTCCATGTTTTGGTATTGTGGCTTAATGTAGTAGGTGTCCTGTAGGGTCCAGTGGCACAATCTCCTCTATCATCCAAGCTGGGTGCTTGAGATGTGCCCTTCATGTGGACTGAGTATACCCTCCTCTTATAGTATACCCTTCCCCTTATACCCTGCCCTTATACCCTCCCCTTATAAGAGGAGTATATCCTCCTCTTATAGATTGCTGTTGACAGATCAAGGGGAGAGAGTTACCCAAGCCAGTGAGCTGCAAGGACTGGCTGTGACCACCCACCACCAACCTCCATCCTCTGTGGAGGATCAGCTGTACAGGGGCAGGGTGGTGGTGCTCCAACATGGTCTATAACTATCCACTGGGTGCACTGGCCCTGGGGTTTCCTGAGTATGCAGGCCAGGGCCAGCCCCCACCCGTGTTTTGCCCGGGGCCATCCAACCTGAGCTGTAAAGCAGTCTGAGATGGTTGTTACTTGTGCTGGGCTTGGAGATTCCCGGCTGAAGCCAAGCTGTGAATCTAGGCTGGCTGCTGCTACTGCTGGGCCTGCAGCCACTTAGCAAGAGGTACAGGCACTGGGGGCTCAGTGAGACTGGCTATGGCTTGTTTGAGAGGATTTAGGAAGTTGTGCAGCATGAGCCAAGACCAGCCATTCATATGGAAAAGCAGCTTGGCTGGGCCCATAAATTGGGTAGGACAGTCTCTTGGAATCCCCAAGGCTGGTCAGTGTTTGCCAGGTTTATGGCGTCTCAGATATGGCACTAACATGCCTGCTCTGTGAGGGGCAAGGTTGAGAAAAGGGACAATAGCCTCTGCTCACCTTGAGCCCAGACACTTCAGTTTCTCCCTATATACCGCTAGTGCCTTTCAAGCTACAACACAGGTGCCAGAGCCTAGAGGGAGTGAGTCTGAGTAGGTGAGTCCATGTGTGGGTTCTCTAAAAGGAACTTCTTGGGGCTCTAGCCGTTTCTTCCACCAAATCAATCCGCACTGGTTTTTGCAGGCAGACGTTGTGGGGACTTTTCTCCCTGGCACTGGAACCCTGGGCTTGGAGGCCTCGTGTGGGTCTGTGACTCCTCACTCCCAAGAGATCCCTCCCAGACTTTCATCCACACATGGGCAAGGCACCAGCCTGTTCTGCGTCTGTGCCCCTCATACAGTCTGGATGGATGTGGTTTCTTCTGTGGTTGTCAGACTTCCATTCAACTGGATTTCTGATGGTTCTGAGCTATGGTTGTTCTACATTTTAATTGTAATTTTGATGTGGTTGTGCTAAGAAGTGAACCATGCCTGCCTATGCTGCCATCTTGACTGGAAATCTCTTTAGTTTTTTGCCTTTTATCTTCCCCTACACCCTTTATTATTCTGTATAGAAAGAGGTAGCTCATTTCCTATAGCTTTGAGACTCTATTTTATTCCCATGCTTCGTATTTTTGTGATCCTACATCTTAGTTCAAACATGCTCTGCATTTGCTTTGATACCCTCCAGAAAATTTTGTATGACTAACGCATACACACATGCACATGCAGGAATACACACAGATATACACACTTACTCAATGAGTAAAAAACAGTTTTGTTTACGTAATTCTCAACTATAACTAATACATTTTTCTCTTTTAACTAGGGTTTCTTTTAATTCTACTTAAACAATGATAGGGGAAAATAAATTATGACCCCAAAGGATGGTACTTTTGTCAGGAGGTACCCACAGAAAAAGAGGGTGGTGAATGGAAAGATTAGAATTGGGGTTCAAACTTTCACACTGGCAGATCGTCACACTCTTGATGAGCAACATTTGGCTTTTCAAGGGAGCTTATCTGATATTCTGTTTTTCATTGATTTAGAAGAGTCAGAGCCCTTATCTCGTTAGTGTTTGTTTTAAAAACTGAAGCTTAAATAAAATTTGTAAATTGGTTGATTTGAATGTGTGTAGATCATCCATGGAATATAGTGAACTGACTGTTTTCATTACAGAAAATATAACTGAGACTTAGATGTGCAAATGGCGGATTCAAGTGGTGAGGACCTCCGGTCCTCTGTTGAAGAATGTTAAATAATTCCTGCTGTCTTAGGGCTAGTACTTCCTCTTCAAGTGATATGGGTCAGCACAGCTTGTTGCTATTTTTGCTTTTGGTTGTAGTCCAAGAATATAAAAAGAGAACATCTGGATTTCTGTCAGTTTCAGCCATGCTGAAAAGCTCTCTATAGTGCGTGTTTGTTTTTATAGATTCATACACATTCTCCAAATGTTAGTTTCCAAGGAAGCCACATTTCAAAACCGTGAACTTTATCTCATTAAGTGCTAAAACTAAATAAAATGCCTTTTAAACTCCCATGTGAAGTTCTAGTCCTGTGATTCACGTCACTTTTCAAAACACACATTTCATTCTTGATGTAACTTTAATTCCCCCCTTTCCTGGGAATCATGACTTGATTTTGAGAAACATTTAAAAAATGTCTGTATTCACTGTTTAATGATAATTAACAATTATTAGGTGGGTTATTTTTACAGTCTGCAGAAAAGCCCACTTTAAAAAAAATTAAATGTAATAGCTCTTTGAAGCAGTTGGCATTCCTGAAATATAAAGTAGCAGTTTTATTCACAGAAGGGGATTGGCAAATAAGGAGAAATAATCTAGTTATTTAGTCAGTTGATCACAAATTTAAACTGGTAATGAGAAGTCTCCATTTAGGAAAATTTTCTAAAGTCTCAAATTCTTGGTGGGTTTTTAAAGCTTTTAATTTATCTTTAAACAAGGACAATCATTTAAGATCAGTGTCTGTAACTAATATGGCTACTTCTCCAAAAACTGAACAGAAATATCCTTAATATTGATAATGAAGTCACTTCTAGGACCATCTTTGGCTCCCTGTTGACTAGGTCAGTGTGAAACAGAAAAAAACAAGTTTGAATGGTTTATAACAGGCTTCCAAATCCCTAAACCCATGCTTGCCAGCTTAAACTTTTAAAAATTTTAACATGAACTTAGATCACATTTTAGGTTTTCAGTTTCAATTTTAAATCTAGGGAGAGCTTGGTTTTAAATCGCTCCATGAACTCAACCCCAGTACTAAACTCGCTATTAGCTGTTGGTAAGTGAAAAGTAAGTTTTAATTTTCCTGATACATTGAAATAATCCTTTCTATTACTTTAAACAATTTTGCAAAGTGATATGATCACTATCATTTAAACATATCTAACACCATTCCTTAGCCACATCGCCTAGAAACAAACTTCATTGTAAACTTTTATTATTCTTACTTTTCCTTCCATTGAAGGCACTCTGTGATCATTATATTTTGTTCTTTTAATTAGTCAGATTGTTAAGGTGTTTCTAAGAGGAGGGAAATATCCCAAATACATTGAGCCTGGGATTATGAGGTTCAAGCTGTCAACACTACACCTGCCCTGTGCCAACCAACCACATATGCTAACAGAGGCCCATTTGAATCCTGTGGGTAACATCTTGGCCTGTTTGGTTCACAATTTGTAGCCAAACGCATGGTGGGCGGCTCTGGAGAAGAGTCCTCCAACGGCAGGCCTCTGCCCATGCCCGTGGCTCCCAGGCCCCGTGTAAGTCTGCAGTTCCAGATTGGAGCCTGAGCCCTGTCTGCTTGTGCTGAAATGTGAGAAGGCCCAGGTTTTTTTACAGCCTCTAAGCCTCCCAGACAAGCATAATTATCAGCACTCCGAAGAGTGAGGAATATAAGCCAAATGCAAACAAATTAGGGAGTGAGAGCAGAAGAGCTGCAGCAGTCGGGTCAAGCTGGGTGCAAAATGGTTTAGTATTTTCAGAAATCGGAGAAGAATGTTGCCTCAGTGAACTGTCTGTGATAAAGTGCACTTGCTCTTTGGCGCTTTTCTTCCTGGTCCTGGAGGAAGTCAGCGCAAGAGGAGAAGAGCCTTTGCATAAGCAGAGTCGTGGCAAAGATGGTGGGTAGACGTGGAAAACCTTCCCAATAAGTAAACATTATATGGTAATTTGGTGATGGAAAATTTTCTTGAAGGGAGCGAGGCATAACTGATAATAATAACAAATAATTATTTTAAAGTTAATATGCTGGGGCCAGAATTAGGGAGCCTACTTAATCAGAATTAGAAAGAGTCCTTTGATAGATGATGACTGGATATGGAAGACGTGGAACATATAGACAATGGAGTGCCACTCAGCCATAAGAAAAGATGAAAGACTGCCATTTGCGACAACGTGGATGGACCTTGAGAATAGTGGGCTAAGTGAAATAAGTCAGGCAGAAAAAGCTAAGAAATAAGTCCGACAAAAAGATTTTACTCATGTGTGGGATACAGAACTAAAACTCATAGACACAGACGACTGTATGGCATTACCAGAGGGAAGGGGGTGAGGGGGGTAGTAAAGGGTAAGGGGTTTCAAACACATGGTGACGGAAGATGATTGGACACTGGATGGTGGGCATACAATGTAATACACAGATTATGTAACATAGAAATGTACACTTAAAACCTATATGATCTTATTAACTAATGTAACCCTAATAAATTTAATAAAAAAGAGTAATTCAGACCACACTATTTTGAGAAAAAAAGAATTGAAAATTCTACCAGAATTAGAAAGCCTACTTGACAGTTTCTCTCAATTATAATATTTATTTGATCACTTCCCTTCTGAGTGCATGTTTTCTGATTTCATGTTTCTTTTTACTTTCTTATGAATCTATCCTAGCTAGTCTTGCTCTTTTCATGAAACACTGCTTGCATGGAATGAAAGGACATGCAAATGAAGGACTTCAGTCAAACTTCCATTTCCATATTGCACACCCTTTATTCTCGAGTTTGGAGGCACATTTTGTTCTACAATATCTTTGAGAGTTTCTATTCTGTAGCGATGGGGTTCACTGGACTCATGTGGAGCCAGTCAGGCACTGAGTTAGCAGAGGGGATGACCCCAGGGAGTGGGTGGAGTCATGGTGAACTGGAGACCACGTGTTTCTTCTGAAGGAAACTTCCACTACTCAGGCCCAGCTCAGGTTTTATTGTTGTTAGGTGGGCAAGACAACCTGAGAACTCAGGATTCTGGTTTATTATAAAGGCATTGTATGATTCTTAAAATGTCGATAAATTATTATTTTCTCTTCTAAAGAATATTAATATTCTTCAAAGTGCTGTCAGTGCGATGTTGTGAACACGGCTGTCTGAAGCTCGCATGCAGCCTAACGGCCATTAGTTTACAAACTTTGCTCTAAGACAAACAATCCTTACCTGAACAGATTCTTACAAAGCATTCAGAAATTTTAGTTTGTCCTAAGGAGACTGGCAGATTTCTCTCCTCCGACCTCAGCTCCTCTTCCTACATTCTTTCTAGGAGTTCTCCTGAATAAGGCCTGCATGGAAACCCTCTCCTTGGGAAACCTACTCCCATCAATTATACTTTCTAAATACTCTTCAGTCTCTACTGCCCTCTCTATTTCCATTAATATTGTTTTCCATTAGGCTACCTTCATCCCTTGATTGACCTCTCACCTAGTGATCTTTTTCTAATAATATCTAACCCTCCCTCTACTTCTTGACTTAGGTAGAATTCATTATTCCCTTCTGAGCACCCCCTCTTCCAGCCTTTTATCATGTCTATTGACCCTCCAAGGGTGTCCAACCTTTTGACGTCTCTGGGCCACACTGGAAGAAGAAGAGTTGTCTTGGGCCGTACATTAAATACACAAACGCTAAAGAAAACTGGTGAGCCAAAAAAAAGGTTTATTTGTAAATTTACGACTTTGTGTTGGACTGCATTCATAGCCATCCTGGGCCACCAGTGGCCCGTGGGCTGCCAGTTGGACACCCCTGTTCCTCCTTATGAGTGTTAAAAACAGCAGCAGGTGTAAATCTCATTCTACCAACTTGCTACAAAACACCCGTAGAGGTTCATTTCCTAAGTTTCCTACTTGAGCTCCCACTACGGCAAGGAATTCAACCTCAGGTTTCTGGGAGCTCTTTTGTCCCGAGGTTGTTGCCAAATTTCTGGAGGACTCTAATGAAGTGCCAAGGTGTGGTAGCCTCCCCAGTCACCTTTCATTTCAGTGTACTGCTGAAAAATCTTTGTTTGATGTCTATACGGTCCTACATGCTTACCAAAGAAATAATTCATGAATTTGATTCGTCTTATAACAGGATTAAAGTGTGTCCAGCTGGTCTTAAAAAGATATTTTCATCCCCAACTATCCAACTATAAGAAAAACAATAGGGTGTATGAGTGTGTGTGTGTCTGTGTGTCTGTGTGTGTGTATATATATGTATACATGCAGTGTATAAACTTATTCTATGAAATCGGAGCTATCTTTAAAACTTTATAGTAAATGGATGCTTTAAAAGTATAACATTATCTTCTAGGTACTACCTATGTGTTTACAAATTATAATATTATCTTCTTGGTACAATCTACGTGTTTATAAATATTTAATTTTTATAACAAGGTGTGCTCTTGCTTCTCTTCTTACCTTCACTTTACATGCGTCAGAACTGAGGCACAGATAGGTCGAGAAGCTGACATAAGGTCACAGGAGTCAGAAATAGCAAAGTCCTATCCTGGCTGCTGGCGCCGGTGCCCGTTCTCTTAATCAGCCACCAGCTTTCCAATGGGGTCTTTTCCTCTGAACAGCGGCATGAGGGATGAAATGCCACTGACTTCTTTTCTTACAGATTCAGTTCAGAACCCACTGCTATTCTAAGAGATTGTTTGAATCCCCAAAGTACTTGGCAAGTTTTCTGAGTTTACTTCCAGGCCGGGTGTATGATAAGCGTCTTCATAATGAGTGAATACATTTCACTTTAGGTAGGTGATAGCTACAGGGGAATATTATGACCCTGTTCCCAAGGCTGACCTTTCAAGTTAGCTTCATAAATCGCTTGATGTTAGCAGGACATAAATACAATCAGTAGGCGCTGTGGGTATGCCGAATACATTTCCAACAGCCTTTTAGAAAATAATGAACTACACACTGCACTTCTCTTTGGTATATTGGTAGGCAGGCTCTGAAGGCCACGCCTTCCACCAGCTCGGTGGCGAATAATCTCAGTCTTTCAGCTCCACCCCAGAGTTACAGTAAGGAATCTCAGCTTTCTGGGAGATGCCGGGTGATGCTGTTACCACGGTGTAACAGCAGGCTCAGCAGCACCCTCGGCTTCTGCTGGTGGGGTCTGCTTTCCAGTGGCTTCTCTGAGCAGTCGGCACCCTCCTGCAGCCCTTAGCGGCCTCACCCTCCACAAGGGATACCTACTTTTAATGATGCTCAGGGCGATCGCATTTCATTTCCTGCCTCTGTCTCCAAACATTTTTACATACAGTCAATTTAGCACCGCCCACGCTCACCAGGGAGGTTTTAACTGTGGCTAAAACTTCCCCATGCGTTAAATATTCCATTCATTTCTATTTTCTTATGACTTGCCCATGAAGCTACTCCCTTTCTATTGTAATGTCTTTCACCACTTTATTTTCATTGATTTCCTTCCTAGAATATATAGACCTATTTCTTTCATCTCACAAAAACAGACTCCCTCCTGGATCTCGTAGTCTCCGCTGCCTGTCTCTGCTCTCTTTCTGCTTATGGTTCTGGAGAATTCATCAACATTTTCTGCCATGCCTTCCTTTCTTCCATTGGATTTGATTCCCCTGCAGTCTGAATTTTCTCCTGAAATCTTCAGTGAAACAACTCAGCATTCAGAGCTGCTTCATTTTCAAAGATTTTCACGTAAAAATGCCACTTTCTGAATTCGCTCTTTACTTCTTCAACTTTGTCCTTCTGTCACAACTTCTCTTTCAACTCAGGCTGTCGTTTCCATTTCCCATTGTTTTGGAGACATTTCGTTCTAGAGAGCATATCCAATCCAGTATGTCCGAACCAACCATACCATACAGATCCGCTCTCAATCCTACATCCTTTATTTCTTATCTCAGCCAACAATCTCCGCCATCTCCCACACTGGAGACCTGGGATTCATCTTCAATTCTTTGTTCCCCCTAATGGTTACACCTAATCAAACACAAAAATTTGGTGCTCTAAACCCTCCTCCTTTTATTTTTCACTCCCTCTAGCGAATCATAGCTCTCCTGGACTAAAGTAACAGTTTCTTATACTGGGTTGACTAGTGACCTCCCAAATTCATGTCCACCTGGAACCTCAGAATGGGACTTTATTTAGAAAGAAATAGAGTCTGCAGAGGTTATTAGCTCAGGGTCTCAAGATGAACTGGGTTTGGGGTGAGCCCTCAGATCAACAACTGGTGCCCACATTAGCAGAGAAGAGTGCATAGAGACACTACTAGAGAAGAATCATATGAAGACGGAGGCAAAGTTCAGAGTTATTCTATGTAAGCCAAGGGACACCAGAGGCCACCAGGAGCTGGAAGAGGCAGGAAGGAGCCTTCATAGTCCTGGCTGACACCCCCGATTTCAAACTTCTGGCCTCTAGAAATGTGAGAGAATAAATTGCTCCTCTTTTAAGATACTCAGTTTGTGGTACTTTGTTAGAGCATCCCTAGGAGCCTAATAAATTTCCTAAGTGGCATCCGTGACCTGTCCTAACACCACAATTCTTTACAGAACACCCTGATGATCAGCTGAATGCTACAGAACTTCTCCCAGGAAAGACGCACAAACATTCAGTTCAAAATTTCACAGTTTCACAAGTTTTCAGAAGCTCCAAGGTCTACCTGTGTATCTTCCTAGTATCTGGGAGCCAATTCCTTTCCTACACATAGTATCCAGAGTTCCTTTACTACATTATAATTTGGATTATGTCATTCTCTGGTTTAAAAACATTAACCTCCTTCCCGAACTACAAGGTTCTATACAATATGACTTCATTCCTATACAATACAGCTCCCTTGCTGAAATATCCTTTGTTCTTATTCCTCCAAATGAGTGGGTTTCCAGAGCAAACCATGCTTCTGTGTCTGGCATGTGCTGTGTGCTGCCCGGCACTCCCTTGCTTCCACCTGCACCCAGCCCTGTAATGAACTGCTAGTCGTTCCTGAAGTTTTGTGTTACTCATCTCACCTGTGAATCAAGTGATCTCATTAGTGTGGTATACGCTGCTTTTGCAAAAGTGATTCAAGTCCTTAACTCTGACATGTTTTTAAATTGACCTTTGAATACAAGGCGCTTTACCTTGAGTGTAAGAAATTTTTAATTATATTATATTGTAGTATTTTGTTTAAATCTGTATCCACTGTTTCCAATTCCTTAAAGAAAATAATTCACTTTAATTCTATAATATATAATACAGTACTAAATATACTATAGTGTTGAAATTGTAGGCTTTTATTCTAATTGGTATAGATTAAATTTTAGGATTGTAACTTGTGGGATTTTTAACTGGAACAAATGTTTAAACTTAACCAATGTCAGTTTTCTCCTCTGTGAACTGTTAAAAAAATTTTTAATGCTGAACTTATAGGATTGTGGTGAAGATTAAGGAGAAAAAATATTCTAAATATTTACCACAGCATCAGCTATGTAATAGGAACTAACACTGTAGTAGTTAAATTTAACAATGCTTCTTAGTTTATAAAATTATAATCAGTGTCTCTTAGGTTGTAAGTAATACTCCAACCTCTCGTTTTCCTTACAATTTATCTGTTGAAGAAGCTGGACTTTCTTGATCTTATGCTCACGGTCTAGTTCAATATGGTCCTTTGCTCTGTACTTCCTGGAAAATGCCAGCTGGACCCAGAGATTTGGATTCCTTTGGCATGATTATTCGCAATGTTTGGCAAGAGCTATAGAAAGCAAACACTATTTGGTAGTCTTTTGTTTTGTGATGTTAGTATCCACTGATGCTAATGCCTACATCTGTTAACTCATTGAAGGTTGAAAAATGACGGTATTCTCACTCTAGCACCTCTATTTCTATTTATTACTGGGGATACTTTTATAAAGAGACACATACCATCATTTAGTGACTCCCATGGCACAGTTCATATGGGAAAAGCAGTATAAATGTTTGTTTTTTAAAAAAATTTACGAATAGGTTCCCATCACCCTCTAAAGACGATCATGTTCTTTTTTTAACTAAAATTATGAAGCCATGGATTTACACATATTTCATGAGTTTAAGTCCTTTGTAATTATTATCATCCTTGAAGCTCAATTGTCTCATTTTTAGCCAATGGAAGCTTTTCGAAGTTGACCCACAAGTCCCTCTGGCCAAACTCTAGTAAGTTTTTGCTAACTGGTATGTTAAGATGTGGCTCATATTGAGTACGTCCTGCCCAGACCTGGAATTAGTCATTTTTGCAGGAAAATTTAATTTTAATGAGAAATGCTATTTCAAGATATTTGAATTAGATGCTAGAGACATTTGTTGTTACTGCATTGGTCATTGTTTCTAGGTCTTGGTGGGCCAAGCAAGGAAATATATACATGATTATATGCAAAGACAAATTACTTCTTTAGATGATATTGATATTTCCAATTCAAAATCAAAACTAAGGAAAAGAGCAAAGATGAAGGTATCACACAGCCTGACTTCACATTATCCTACAAAGCAATGATAATCAAAACAGCATGGCATTGACAGTAAAACAGGCACATAGAACACAATCAAGAGCCCAGAAAACACACACACACACACACACACACACACACACACACACGGATAGGCAAATAATTTTTGACAAAGGAACCAAAAACACACTGTGGAGAAAAGAAAGCCTCTTCAATAAATGGCGCTAGGAAAGTTGGAAAGCCACATGCAAAAGAAAGAAACTAGCTTAGTTTGTCCCCATGTACAAAAATTAATTCAAAATGGGTCAAAGACCTAAATATGAGGTCTGAAACAATAAATTACATAGAAGAAAACATAGGTACAAAACTTGTGGACCTTGATCTTAGAGCTCTAAGATTTTATGAATTTGACCCCAAAGACAATGGAAGTAAAGGCAAAAATAAATGAATGGGACTGTTTCAAACTAAAACGTTTCTACACAGCAAAAGTGACATCCAACAAAAACAAAAAGGCAACCAGCTGATGGGAAGAGATATTTGCATACAACAGATCCAACAAGGGGTTAATATCCAAAATTTATAAATGACTCATGCAGCTCAATACCAAACCAATTATAAAATGGTCAGAGGACCTGAACAGACACTTCTTCCAAGAAGACATACAAAGACATGAAAAGATGCTCAACTTCACTAGCCATTAGGGGAATGCAAATCAAAACTATAATAAGATACCACCTCACACCTGTCAGAATGGCTATTATAAACAAAACAAATAATAACAAGTGTTGGAGAGGTTGCGGGGAAAAAGGAACCCTTATCCACTGTTGGTGGGAATGTAGACTGGTACAGCCACAGTGGAAAACAGCATGGGGGTTCCTCCAAATATTAAGAATAGAGTTACCATGTGACCCAGCAACTCCTCTTCTGAGTATCTACCTGAATATTTTGAAAACATTTATTCACAAAGATAAATGCACCCCTATTTTCATTGTAACATTATTCACGGTGGCCAAGATATGGAAACAATCAAAGTGTCCTTCAGTAGATGATTGGATACAGAAGGTGTGGTACATGGAGACAACAGAATACTACTTGGCCTTCAGAAAAGATGAGACTTGCAACAACAGGGATGGACCTCGAGACTATCATGCTAAGCAAAAAAGTCAGAAAAAGTTTAGAGCTATATGATTTCACTCCTATGTGGGATATAAAACTGAAAGTAACAAATGACCAAACAAGAAAAAGAAACAAAAACTCATAGACACAGACAATAGTATGGCGGTTACCAGAGGGAAGGGGGTGGCAGGTTTGTAATGGGTTAAGGGGGGCCAAATATATGGTGATGGAAGAAGATGTGACTTTAGGTGGCGGGCACACAATGTGACATACAGATCACGTATCATAGAAACGTACACTTGAAACCGATATAATCTTATTAACCAACGTCACCCCAATAAATTTAATTTAAAACCTTGGGAGCCTTTATTTTTCTTCTTCTCAATGACATTTGTGTCTTTCCTTCTAAACCAAGAATCCTTGTTCTCAAGAGCAAAAACAAACGCTTGACTGTTCAATCCCCAAATCACACACAGGAGTGGTGCAATGATAATAATCATGTTACCATTAATGTAATTATGAAAACATTCATTTTTTGCATATACTCTCCCTGTTCTTCCCTCCTATTTTAAGTAGCTGTACTATACCTATGTTACTGGAGCACAAAACTATCACACACTGTGTTCACTTCTTAAAGTCCATTTAGTTTTCTCTAGATCTCAGCATTAGTTCCTGTGTTGACATCTCTCTGGTCCTTCTGGTAATCTGAAGTGCGCCGTCTAGTCCACTCTTGAGGACATACTCAAGGTACTTCCTCCAAACAGTCTTCCTGTCTCCTTTATGCTTTAAAGTCAACTTTGTTGGATATAAAACCCTTGGCTCATCTTTTCTTTCCTTGGTTTTTCTAAATATGTTTCTGATGTCTTTCTGGCATAACATGTTTACTGTCCAAAAGTCAAATGAAAAATTATGGAGTTTTTTGATGTTCAAAGAAAGTTTGTTTTTTGTTTTACTTTTTCCGAAAGATCAATAATTATATTAGAATGTCTTGATGTTGGCACACAGTGTGTGCTTCATCAACATGTAAATTAAAATCCGTTATTTCAGGAAAGTTTACTTGAATTATAGTTTTAGTGTTTGGCCTATTTTAGTGTTCCAGGCAGGGACACCACCTCCTGCCCTTATGTTGGCCAACTTTTATTGTTGTTATTTTTCTAAAGGTAATTTTTTGAAGACTTTATTTTATTTTTAGACAGAGAGGAAGGGAGGGAGAGAGTGAAACATCAATGTGTGGTTGCCTCTCACGCCCCCTACTGGGGGGCCTGTCCCACAACCCAGGCATGTGCCCTGACTGCGGAATTGAACCAATGACCCTTTGCCTTGCAGGCCAATGCTCAATCCACTGAGCTACGCCAGCCAGGGCTTTTATTATTTTTAAAATATTTTTTCTTCTGTTTTTTGGAGTGCATCTTTAGAATTTTTTTTTGTCTTTAGAGAACTTATAATTGTCTTTTATCTTACTGTAATTTTATATGAGATACAACCCATACTTTTCTGTTATGTATTTTTATGTGAAATTTGTTTTTCTGGACTTTTAAAATTAGGTAGCATTTAAACTTACAAAGCTATTTTCTCTCCCCTTCATTCCTGCACACACGTTTCGAGTAGTGATACAAAAATATATGGTAGCTTGTTTTCTGTGATATCCTGGCTCTGTTCCCTTCCAATGCTTCAGTAAAACCTTCTTTTCCTTTATTTCAGATGTTAGTGGCTGGTTCAGTTTTTTATTTCACTCACCGCCTTCTCCCTTAGAAAGGAATCCTGATAGGTTCATTTTTAAGGCTCACGAAGACCCAAATCTTCTAGGCCCTTCAGTCCTCCTTACCATCGCCCTCTTGCACTTACTTGCTCTTAAAAGGCCCCCCGACCCCATGCTAGTTTGAACCTTGCTTTCCACTGAGCTGATGTTCTCCTGTTTTCAGAAGCATTGGACACTACTATGTTGCTTCTCTCTTTTTTCTTAAACAGAGATGCTGACATCAGATAGGTTTTGTTCCCACTCATTTAAGATCATGGCGCTCATCAGAATACCTCATCACTTAATTTTGTTGTATATGTTGCCCGTGTGATTTTGATTTTGCTAGGTAGTTGTTTTTGTCGCCTTTATACAGGTGTATTCATTTCCTGTGGCTACTGTGACACATTACAACAAACTCTGTGGCTTCAAACAACATGAATTTACTCTCTCGAAGTTCTGGAAGTCCAAAGTCCAGCTGGCTGCACTGTTGGCATGGCTGGGTACCTTCTGGGAGCTCTCGGGGAGAATTCATTTCCTCTCTTTTTCCAACTGCCAGAGGCTGCCCACATTCCTTGGTCCGGGCCTCTCTCCATCTTCAAAACAATCAGTGCAGCGTCTTCATATCTCACGCTGACTCCGATACTCCTCTCTTTCTTTTATGATGACATTGGGCCCACTGGGTAATCCAGGATGATCTCCCATCACAGAATCCATAATTTAATCATATCTGCAAAACCCTTTATGACATATAAAATAATATAGGCCCTGGGGATTAGGACACAGGTATCTTTGAGGGAGCCACTCTTATTCTTTCTACTACAGTGGGCTTATCCAATGAGATTTGAAGGAAAAAAAAAAAGATGTTGCCACCATCTTCCCAAGGTCTTCTCCTGAACTGTTGTAGTTTTCTCACCATAAATAAATACTAATGCTAGATGGAAATTTTGAAAGAAGATGAATCTGGAATATTACAGTTCTAACATGCCTCCCTTAAATGAGAATGTTTACTTACCTTAAAGAGTGCAACTTCGTTCTATCATATATTCCACCAGAAAATATTTTAAACAAAGATAAGAGGAGTGAGATGCTAGATTTTGTTGGTATTGGTGTATGTGTGTGTTTAAAAATCCTTGACTATAACATGGCACAGTGATTTACAATAAATAGATACAGATAAATGAAGCCAAAAGAATGGTTAAAGTTTGCAAATCACTAACTCATGACAATAAAAAATCATTATTTCATCTACCTATAGGTTATAGACGAGCAGGAAGGGCAAAGCTATAGCTCTGGTGCCTGGTATGAATTAAAGCTCCTCTGAAGACGGATGTGGAAGTCATTCAGGCTCGCACGTTCTTTAATTTCTTTGATTAAGGCCTGTGCAAAGTCAATGTAGCTAGAAGGCAGTTTGCAGGCTTCCAGAAACTACAACGTGTAACAGCTGGTTCCAATTACCCTCACGACACTGTGACCATATGCACGAATGTTCAGTTTTTTGTTTAAGTTCATGAATTTTTTAAAAAGTGAATTTTTATAAAATATTGAGGAATACTGTAGTTCTTGCATACATTTCTTTCTGCTAACTTAAACCTAGTTATAGTTAAAGCTATGGATAAAGCAGTTCAAATAAGGCAAAGAGTCTAAGCTCTTTGAAGAAGAGAAATATTTTTAAAATTTAAATGACAATAAAATGCAAGTCTTTTAAAATTATTATTATTTTTCTTTTTTGGAATAAAGATTTTTAAGAAGCATTGATTCTTAAGATAATCATTTAGAAACTAAATCCAGTAACCCCAGGTAGATAACTTTTATATCATCTGAGTAATACTAATGTGATTTGGCATTTCTGACTCCTGTGACTTTTACCAATTCCTAAGTTATCTCTTAAACACATCCTATTGAATGAAAGAGAACAAATACACATGCTGAACTGACCTTTTTAATAGCAAAATGAAGTTGAAAGTCATACTTTTTCCATATTTTTTTACTTTAAGTTAAAAGTAGACTTGTAATACTAGAATTGTCTCAGTTAATTTGAATTCTAAAGTCTTTTTCTGAGCCAATATGATAAAGGTCCATTCACATTATCTGCAGTAATGAATGAAATATAGCTAGCATGGTTAAGGAGGTATTCACTAACATCGAAATTTATTATCTAATAGGCATCTCAATGGAATGTACCTTAATTTTTAAAGTGGGAATGTAGCAACTTGTTCAGTTTACAAATATGCATTAACTCTTTAAGTTAGTGACAAAATAGCAATAAAATGCATCTTCTGATGTACTAAATAACATTATGGATAAGGAAAGGAGAAATAATGTGCTGTATTGAAAAGGGAATGTCTACCAAATTTAAAAACAAATCAATGTCAATAAGGACAGAGGGTAGGTTTATACAGAAGTCCCACAATCCCCCTGTCTTATAAGTATTTACTCTTTAAACAAATGTTTAAGTAGGTATCCAAAGGCCTAAATTTGTAGCTGCAATTATATTTTATAGAAATAGTGGTAGATGGGTCCTGTTTAAAGTGTCCCTACTTTTAATTATGATTTATTAGTTTGCATAGTCTGGAAAAAGAGAAATGTAATAATCAGGCCTTCTTTCCAGAATTTTTTTAGTTGCTATTAATTTAGAGGCCAGGAAGTAAAAATGAATTACTGCAAGGCAAATAGATCCCCATTTGTGTGGTTTGGGCTTTGTCCATTTGCACAGTTTCAATCAACCTAACAGAACATATTAATATGCTTACCTTTGGTATAAAACTTTGTTAAACTGGATGAATAATATTGATCGAAGTCCCACTATCTCAATTTTATTAGAACATTTCACTGACCTTTTCATTATTAACAGAACAGAAAATTAGTTGTCTAAATGACACTAATCTGTTCTGGGAATTCTATTTAAAGGGGTTTCAGCAACCTAGCTGCATGGTATTTCAGCATCTGATGGAAAATACTTCTCCAACATCTTCAGCATCTAGAGCACTAATTTGTTACGAAGGATCAGGCACAATGCCATTTACATGATTGGAAATGTTTTCTGCATCTTTCTCTAACACACCAAATTTTTGTTTAGTTTTCATAACAAAAAGGAAATATTTAATACAAATTCCGCATTGTAGGTTATTAACAATCACTTAACCTCTGCGAACTCTCAGCTGTCCTAACCCTAAACAGCAACTGGGATTCCTCCAGCTCTATGATTCTATGATCTGTAAAACTCAGTACAACTTTGAAAGCTGAGAAGACCCTTCAGTCATCAACCGAATCACGCGGCAGAAGTGTGAACTCTAATGATCTATTTAAAATTCACTGTCAAAAATATTTCAGGTTGATAGAATGGCATCTAATATTTCATATTGGTATATTTCAGTAATAGATGATGACTCAACTTCAACTCATGTGTCAAGCACAATACTTAATATTCTTCTGGGAAGATTATTGCAAATTATAAATCAAAATCCAAATAAACAACTGTGCTTCACTTGAAATCATAAATAACTGTCAAATATAAATGAATGGCTTATTATACAGATGTCAAGTATTGATAGATGGGGGGACTTGCACATTTGTTATTGCTATTTTCAAATCTGTTCATGCTTAGAAGTCTCTCAATGTGATCAATAAGCATCTTAATAGGGTGGCCAAGATTGTCAGGAAAGATATCGTTTTTCTTTATTTCCCCATCACTGGTCTCATCTACATTCCTTCTTACAAATTTTTCTATTTCCTATTTGTAATATGTCTCAAACTTAGCCTTCAACTACTTATATCCCAAAGGGAAAAACTACACACAACTTTTGGAACAGCCGCAGTTGGTACGTCTGGAGAGCATGGGCGGGGGTGGGTGTGGTGGGGAGCTTGGCTGCAGGTCGTCCCTTCTCCTGACCAGTAAGGCAAGGTCCCATTCATGATGAGGACATAATATTCCCACCCTCTCAACAACGCTGTGCTGTTGTCGCATTTTACTGCAAAGCAGAGGATATTTACACTGACATTCTGGGAAAAAAAAATCTTTCGTAAGAGACTTTGCATCAGAGTTATTGCATTGTCTGTCCAATGTATACAGTGTTGATCGTCACCACCTCCCCTAACTCTCACCACGCTCCCACTGGACAAATCCGATGACTGTTTGTACGACGTAGAGCGTCCGTACTGGCACAGGAAAAGTGGTGTTATTATAAAATACTTTAACATTTCACATAAAACTCACGGAGGAGGGATTTTCTCTCCTCCTTTCTCTGTACGTGTGCATCTGAGGAGGATTTGGAAATGACCCATACAGAACAGCAGGAAGTAGAATTTCAGAAAGCATATGGAACATTCCATACCTCCTCCTATACTGGACATGAATGTTAATGGTGTCTATCCGCCTTTGTTAAAACTTCAGTTTCACCCGAGTCACTGTGACCTGTTTTGGGTGTACCCTAATGCCCTGGACCGTCATTCAGGGCAGTCGGTTCTCTCTTCCCGGCTGGCGGGGTTGGAGGCTGGTAGCAACTTAGCCAGCCGAGCTTCACCATAAGGTTCTCGGAGGTCCAGCGGGCAGAAGAGCCTTTTCAGAAGTCGGTAAGAGCGACAGCTTGGTGCTTGAGAGAACTTCCACAGGGATTATTTTTCTAGTCTTCCTCCGAGGCTACATACAATTTAGTTTGTGCAGCATTCGCGGCTCTGTTTTCCTTTCCACGGCGGGAAATCCCCTATTCTCTTCAGACTCTTTATTGGAGGAATGGGGCCATTACAGTCCGCCTAAAGCTATCTCGTACACTGAGAGGAAATGCGGGGGTTTGAAAGTAGAGAGGGCGGACATTGGCATAGACTCTCAGACTAATATTAGTATTAATAACCACCAGTATACGAAAATTGAATGTGGTATTATTAATCTCCTAGAACAGTTGTCTTTTTTTTTTTCAGCTTTGATCTCAATGAAGTATTCTTAAGTATTCTGAAGCAGAATCAATGGCTGTGTTTAAACATTTCCCCAGTGCAAAAAACTTCTTACTCTGGGAAATTTCTTTCTTCAGGCCAACTCAGCTCAACTCAACTCGGGGCAGGGCGGCGGGGGTGGGAGGGAAGAGCCACAGCAGGGAAGCTTTTACAGGGATTTTCCCCTAGAATAAAAAAGTCATTAGCAGGAATTAACTTGCCCCTGAGCCAATCCCAGGATGGATTGTTACTTTTTAATATATGAAACTGTGCTTTAACTCAACCCAGGATTTTCAAGGGTGGTTGGGGTCTACATTAAGCACTGCCCTACAGGCCTAGTGTTATCTTAATAATGAAGATACTCCTGAGGAAAAGAGGAGGAGATGGGATAATTATGCTTCTAATTAAGTCGAAGAGCAGAATTAAAGGCACTTTGGCTGGTTTAAGCCACAGCAAACTTCATACCAGGGTTTTTTTTCCATAGACAAATCTGTGATCCAATCTCTTAAATGCAAAGGGTGTTAGGTGAATCACAGATACAATTCTCCTGTTAACTGAGAAGAGTGGTCATTTCTGTTCATTGTAGTGAAACAGTATTAAGATGGTAAAGTGCAGATGCAAGCAGTAATTGTATAAATAGAAAAGGGATCATTCCTTTCATATGGACGCAATGGCTAAAATCAAAACTCTTGACTTGGAAATGAAGCAATGGCTTAAAACTAAGTATTTGTGAGCTCCTTTGCCTTCCTTTTTTAAATACATTCTCATTTCTTCTCATTCTCCCCCTTCCTCCTCCCCCTTTTAACCGCCCGCCCCCCCGCCCCCCCTTTCCCTTCCTGCGCTGCAGAAGCTACTGCCTCTGCTGCCTTTTGGATACAAATGGAAGATAGCATGTGAGGGATTAAACGGTATATTTTCCCGGCTTCTTATGGTCCCAAGCATTCCTTGGCTGATGGCGTAGGAGAGGTGGACTGGACTAATTCCTCTGCTTAGTATCCCAAGGCCACAATTCAGGTGTCAGCAGGGCTGTGTCCCCTTCTGTGGCTCTAGGTGACAATCTATCTTCTGGCTTCTGCAGGTCATTGGCAAACCCAGAGTTCCATGCCTTTCAGTGTGGCCTGTGTTCAGCATCTAGAGGTTGCCACACATGCCTTTGTTCGTGCCTTGTCTTCAGACATTGGTGGTCTTTCTTCTGCCTCTACTCTCTTGCCTCTTTTTCTGCTACCTCTCTCTCATTGACTCTTCCCCCTTCCTCTTCCACCATTTGTTTTTCATCGTGGACAAGGGTGGAAAGTGAGTGTGAAGGAACAAATGGGAGATATCAAGCATTTGGTGTTACCCCTTTAAATGATTGTTACAAGGAACAAATTTCAAAATCTATGTAAACATCTTTCTGTTATAAAGGCACATGTGGTAACATGGGTCCAACTGGCAGCCCAGGGCAACTAATTCTATCTGCAAACCACCTTTGCCATCTCAGATAGCATATTCACAGGTATAAGAGCAGGGTATGAAGACCACAGGGACCAAAGTCCTGCCTGCTGCACTAATCTCGTCTTGTCACTTTAATGGTAGAACATATGCTTTAGGAACCAGATGGGTGGATGAGTTTGTAAACCTTCATGAAAAACCAAGAAGCTTAATCTGGTCTCTTTCATAAATTTGGAACTAAGAGAACACCTAAAAGCAGAGTCTGTTTCTTTTTCAAGATTTTTTTTTTTTTTTTTGGTCCAATTCAATATATCAATAATCACTTGAGTTCCTCAGATTTTACTCAGTGGTGCATGACTGACATGGTTTTCCCCTGGAAACATTTTAATGTCTTGTTATTAGGTAACCATTATAACCCTAGAAAAGCCTTAACATAGCTTTTGGTAATAGTAAATTCGGGTACCATTTCTTTTCATATTCTCACTAAACCGAATGAGTTACAATAGGGAGTATGTAAGTAAAACCAATAATCTGCTTTACATAAGATAGAGATCAATTGAACTTTGGAAAATAGCTGTCAAAAGCTTTAGGGAAGCTTTAGAGTAATCAGTATTAAGCTAATGTTTTTGAGAGTATCCATTATTTATGCTGGCTTTTTATAAAGGCATTAAATTGTATCATATTTTTTACAAGTATTTTAATGACCACATAAATCTCTCCAATAATTTAATATTTTCCAATCCATGTCCTTATTCTTGTGCATTTTAAAGTGTTTCATTTTTTAATTTCAAAACATGGGCTATATTACATCTCATTTTCTGGCACTGTGGGTTTCTTTTTACCCTCTTTGAATATTTTGTATTTCTTCATTATGATACATTTTAAGCTATGAGATAACTTGTCAAGTGAAATGAGCGAGCCTTTCTAATTATTTTCCAAAAGGAAATCAATCAACATTATCACCAGTGATATAGGAGAGTACCAATATACCACTATCATTTTTTGAAGTTTTGCAAATTGAAAAAAAAGTCTTTATTTAAATATGATAAACTTTATACGCAATAAGTTCCTGCTCTTTAATCCAGTTTTCATGGTTTTTTGTTGTTTGTTTTTGTTTTTTTAAATCAGGATTCTTAGAACACAGGCAAGAGCAGCTGGTTTCCTTGAGGAATTTTATATAAATATCTTCCTTAGACTAAAAATAGTTATGCATCCCAATGGAATTTGGTTGATTCAGGCTTAGAAATGACTAAATTAAACAATGTTTGTCACAACCTGAATTTTTAAAGAAGTATCCTTAATATAAAAAACATGCTCTTTTAAAATAACTATAATCTGCACAATGATGTTGGAAGAAATGAGGTAATGCCCCTAAAAAGCTTTTGATTTGTATGATGGAAACAATTACATAAAGGTATGGTATTATTATTTTATTTTAAATTTAACTAAATAAAATTATTACCTAAGGATTTCTTCCTCTGCTTGATTTAAACTTGATAAGCCAAACTTCTTTATCATTTGTTTATTTTCCTCTCAAATTCATAAACTATCTAGAGTAATTATTGTAGAAAAATAAGCAAAAATAAAAATATTGCTTTTTTCATTAATTCATTTGTACAGAAAACATTTTTTCTACATGTAAAACAAATGCAAGTTGATTAACAATTGTAGAATATTAAACATGCTTTTGAAGTACTTTTGACCTGGCACTGTCAGTGTACTTGTCATCTGCTTCTATAAAGTTAAGCATGGGTAGTTACACTGAATTTTTTTTTTAATTTTACTTTAGAATACTTTTAAATTTACAGAAAGATTTCAAAGGTAACACAAAGAGCTCCTATATACTGAATAGTCTGTTTCCCTTATTGTTAACAAGTTATAATAGTGTGGTACATTTATAATATCTAAGAAACCAATATTGGTAAATTATTAACTAAAGTCCACACTTTATTTACATCTGTTTAGTTTTTACCTACTGTCCTTTCTCTGTCCCAAAATCCCTTCCAGGATACCACTGTACTTTTAGTTACCATGTCTCTTCAGGATCCACTTGATTAAGACAGTTTCTCAGACTTTTCTTGTTTTCGGTAACCTTGATGTTTTTGAGGAGTATCAGTCAGGTATCAGTCAGGTATCGTAGAATGTTCATCAGCTGGGGTGTGTCAGGTGTTTTTCTCATGATGAGACAGAGGTTATGGCTTTTGCGAAGGCAGGCCACAGAGGCAAATGCCATTTACATCTTATCAAGGCTAAATACTGTAATTTATTAGTATTAATATTAATCTTGATCACCTGATTGAAGTTAGTGTTTGTCAATATTCCCCACCTGTTAAGTTCTTCTCTTCTTTCCACTCTGCACACATGAGGGGGAAGAGGTGGTATTTAACACTCCATGTACTTGACAGTAGAGTATCCACGTAAATTACTTGGAATTTTTCTACAAGGGAGGTTTGTCCTTTTTCCCTCAGTTACTTATTTACTGAATTATTTCTTTATATTAGTATAGATTCAGGGATATTCATTTTATACTTTGGGCTATTATGCAATGTTACTTTATTTATTTTGTTAATCGAATTCTTCTTTGGCAGCTGTGAACTCTTCCAGGGGGCACCTGCATACCTTTGATGTACCCCCATCTTTGTGGGGTCGTCGGTGTTGCTGTTGTTGTTTTGGAGTGCTTCTCTGCTTCTGGGCATTACGGGATGCTCTAAGAGGTCATCTCATAAAGTCCCTGACCTAGCCCTCAGTGCAGTCGTTTTCCCAGATGACCTAGCTCCAATGACACTAGAAACCCAGAGCTGAGTGCTAGGTGCCCTGGGGCATTTTTGGTATCTAAGTCTATCCAATAGAAAAAACGCTTGGGACCATTCTCCCACATGTATCTTTGATTAAGTACCAAAAGTGTCCCTCTGTTGGATGTTTCCAGCTCTGAGTAAAATATAGGATATGTCAGTACACAAGAGTATAATGGTGGTTTTATGATTCCTTGACACTGCCAGTTATGAATATATATCGGTGCATCAAACATAATATCCCAATGTCCTCTTGCTTTTCTGAACCATCCCATCCATGGATTACCAAAGTAAGAATGATTAGAATGAAGGGGTACGCTTGCTTGAAGATTAAATATCTAGCTGTCTCAGCTGCTCCCCAGGCACCGCCCCCTGGCTGGGGATATAAGAACATCCATGATTCCTGGCGCCAGCCAGACCCACAGCAGAATCACTTACAACGGCCACAGTCTACTCCATTTATTTTATCAAACCAAAATTGATCGAGCATTTACCCGTCTCAAGCACTGCCGAAGCACTTTGAGTGTCATGTTGAACACAGCAGGAAGGGTCCCTATGCCAGTCTGCTGGTGAAGATAGGCAAACACAACTAAAGAACCGTGCCAGAGAATTTCAAGTAGTGGGAAATATCATTAAAAATAAAGCAACAGTGTATTTTATATGTTCAGGAAAGGTGACATTTGGACTAAGGCTGAAGCGACAGGAAAAAATTCAACCGAATAAAAAGTTTATAGATGAGAGTTCTCAGAAGTAAACAGATAATACAAGTAAGTAGAGTATCCTTGGTGTGTTAAAGGGATAGATTAAAGCCTGGTGGGACCGAAGAAATGTAAGAAGTAATAAGTAACACAAAGGGGGCCAGATAGGTAGGAAGGGGTGACTGCATATGTGGCTGTAAGGAAGCTTGGAATCTATTTGAAAAGGCGACTGGATGGTGTGAAGCAGGGGGGTGGTCTGATCTGATCCAGTGCTGCATGGTGAGGAACTTATAAGAGGACGTATTTGTAAATATGTATCTGGTGCTATAAAAATATATCTGGCACTTACGGCATGCCACATACTATATCTAATGACTTTATATATATTATTTCAGTCATTAGTTGAAATAGCATTTATTTCCATTTATATGCCAGGTATTAATTCCATTTATAAGCCAGGACATTGAGACACAAAGGGATTAAGAAAATGAAATGGAGACCATCTTGATGGTGAGTAGTGGAGCCGACATTTAAACCCTACTAAATTTTTACCTATTCCATAGGTTCACATTAAAAATCCCAAACTATGTCATTCAACGAGTTTAGAAATGTTATGTATTAAGTAAATGTTGCAGAGACGATATGTTTAAGGTGTGATTTCCAATAATGTTAGGGTGATTTTGGCTCGTAGTACCCACAATACTTCAGTTCTGCCCTCAGTCTAAATAGCTTTACTCACAAGGCCTGTAAGAGGAATATTTGCAGGCGGGGCCAGAATAACAATTTGTGTTTTTCGGAAATGCTATTGAAAAACTAAGCTAGTTTGGGCCAAATGGAGTCTAGAACCAAGCATCAGAGTTAATCTTTCTCTGCCCAGAGGCAGAGAGGAAAGCCATTTTCTGGTTTCAGTTCTCGGAGCTGCCTACGCAATGCCTTTTCAGGTTGGAAAACAGCTGGAATCAGTGTTTACCAAGCAATTGTAAGCACTTTGTAGGAGCCGTCAAAGACTTTATAAAGAGGAAAGGAGAGAGTAACGATTATGCCCATGTGCACTTTTTCTTTGAAAATGTTACTCTTAGATAATGTGGTTGAATCAGTACAGTTCTCCTTGAGGGTGCAGACAGTTGTCTTTAATACTGACTCATAGCAGTGGAGCTTGTGTTAACCTTGAACTTCCCATCAAGTTCAACGCTTTTAGTAGATTGACTGCACATTATTAACATATTGAAGACTTCAAGGTCAGCAGTAAAGACACTTGTTTAACTATTTTACCCCATCCTTCCAAAAAAACTTTTTTTAAATTAAAATATTTCCTTTTCTACATAACATCATCTATTAACTTTCTGTAGAAAGGGGGTACTATGTACTCAATGGAAAAATCTTGCCTTGTATTATGGGGAACAAACCCTAAAATTTTGTCTCTTGAAGTGAAAGCTAATTCAGGTTAAATGGTGCCTTCTCTAGCCAGCGCCGGCTTTGGATAGAAAAGTAGATCCCATGGTTCTGCCTTCCCAGAGCAAAGCCATTGTTTGTTGATGTCGATTGAGAAATATAATAAGAAAATAGATTAAATCGCCAGAACTTAGTAAACGTCTTAAGTATTGGGAAGAAATGGAGGGGTGTGGTCACCGTAAGATTTCTGGTATGACAGGGCGAGAAAACTTTTCACTCTGGCACGAGAAATGGCTTCTGAGAGAACTGGGGAGAAGGAATCCCAGGGCCCTGGGGGATGGAGGGTAGCAAGCTCACCCCAAACTCACGGTGGAGGGCTTCTCCAAGTTCATAAAGCACCAAGAATTTTCTTCAATTTCTTAAAGAGTAAAGGAATTAAAAAAACAAAACCCAGAACTGGGCAGGATGATAACTTTTTTGGAGTCAAGCAAATTAAAACAACAAACATTCATACAAAGAACCTACAAGGGCATTAGGGAGAGCCGTCTTCCCCAGCGCAGCTAGGGTCTATCGTTAGCCATTTTTAATGTGGCAAGTCAGAGAGGTAGTTGCCAGTGAAAGAAGATGTGTGAAATTCCGAGTGTAAGAAATTGTGTCACAAACTGATAGTCGTGCTATCATGAGAATGATGATGACCTGAAAGAGATTTTTATAGCTTTGTAAATAGAAACTTAATTACTGAATTTCCCTTGTAAAGTTAGACTTCCTTGAGCCTTCTGATATTCCGATCTAAGAAATATCCTAACTTACAACACAGTCAGCAATCTGAAAAGTCTCATGTCCTCTTACCTCATCTAAATAAAATTCTGATATCCAAAAGTCCTTTAAATTTATGATGTGAAATGAAATAGGGAGTGTTTTTCTGCCTGAGAATAAATAGGTATTTTACATGGAAGAAGAGTTTAAAGAAGACATGTTTTATACTAAAAGCTTAGATTTTATTTTCCCGTTGGGAGGAGTTTATAATTTTTGTTTTCAAAACATTTGAAATATTTTATTTTTCAAAATGAATGTAGTAAACCTATAAGTATCTCATTAAAGATAAAAATAAAATTCCTCTGAAAATTATTTCTCTGTTCATTTTCTCTCTATCTTCACACTACTTGTCTATTCTTTTCTTTAACAACTGTTATGACAGTATACTCTTATGGCAGCAAAGTGTGCAGTTAAGATCGCTTTTGGTTATGATTTGCTAATAGTTTATGTTAAAGTGTGGAATGAGTGCCTGTCAATAACCCAGGAGATTTTCTTGCACTGAAGTTGAAGTTTCATGTTATTTTTGACCATTTTCCAAAAACACTGTGGCAATTCTCAGCTTATGACATACATTATTTTTACAATATTATTTAATATCAATTCAGTACATTCCATTTATATCTTAATTCTAGATTCAATAGTACTTCTCTGAAGTCAGAGATATCTTGACTCTCAAAGGCACCGTCTATAAACAAATTGTCACATGCATGCATCCATAGCACATCCACTAGGGTAATTTTGAGTGACACAGTGACATAGAATATTTTCAATAGTGTTCTCTCTCCCCCCCCACCATACATATATATATATAAAATCACACACATACATATATGCATGAATAATTATATGCGTGTGTATATACATATGTACTTTTTCAGAGAGTAAGTGAATTTAACTTGCATGACTTTTTTCAACAGATAGTTATAGGATAATTACTAAGCAACAATTACATATAGGTATCGTTTTAGATGCTGGATGTTAACAAAGAAGCCTGTGGATGAGTCGAGTGTATCGCTCTTAAATGAAACACTTGCAAGCTTTAAGTGCAATATATGTGAGGAAAAGGAGCCCTCCAAAATCAAGACTATTGCTTTCAGCCAAGGAAGAAAAACTAAAAGTGATGGCGGAAGAGGCAGAAGTAACAGTAGAAACAGATTTATCAATGAGGAAAGAATTACTTTTCACTTAGATTCCTATACAAATATTTCTGAGCTTTTTACATTAAAACGAAGTTCCAGGGTGGACCAAAGGAAAATAACCAAAAGTTGCGGACGTAACCGAAAGAGAAAGCGTTATCTTTCTATATTAGAAAACGGTCTTGAGCATATGCTTAGAATAAGGAGTTGATTTTGATTTGGAGTTTACATTAGCTGTGCAACAGGCAAGTTGTGGGAATTCCAAGCGGCGAAGCTGGAAAAGGCAGAGCCCAGCGATAGGCTGTGAAGGGTGCTGTGCGAGAGAAGAAACAGACCCCAAACGCTGGCTGCTTTGCTGCTCTGGGAGAAGCCTTGCGCTACACAATGAAGCCACACACTTAATGCCTGAGGAGGTCTGCTCATTTTCCTATAATCCACGCACATGGATTCTGTTCCCTTTCCCTAGCCAGTCATTTAACAAACCCACGCTATTTGTCACAACAGGGACCAGAGAAGCAAAAGTATATAAACCTGCAACAGCAGTGTGTCAGGAATTGTTATTATTTTGTATAAGGGACATAACCCTATCATTTTCTATTATACATGTTTTTTTCTGTTTACAAAGGATATCAGGGTGGATTCTGGGAAATTATCGCTTATATTTGAAATTCTAACTATAAATATTTTTATATTTTTAAATGTTACATTTTTCCTACTAATTTATGTGGTATAAAATAGCTTTGGTTTTTGTTGTCGTTCTACATAATAAGATATGACAAGTTTTGTAAAGGAATCCTTGGTTTAATATTATTTATATATTACAAGTAAATATGCATTTGGTAGATTTCATCACAGGTACTGTATGACCTAGGATTTAACCAAATGGCATTATCTTCTTCTCCATGCCTTTGCAAGCAATATTAAAAGAGCATTAATTTATTCTACTGGAAGTTATTAGGTCCCTCCAGTTCCAAAGACTGAACTGGTTTCTGATTATTTAGTAACAAGCCGAGGCAGGCATAGACCCTGACTTCAAAGAGCTTATAGTCTAATTGATGAGAAAGATCTTTAAACAAAACTAAATCTCGCTGAATAGTGCCACCATGTAAACTAGTGGAATATCCGGCAAAGGAAGGACTGGGATGTTATGTGATAAAGTGAGAAAAGTATTCTGATACGTAGCCATTCTCCTTCTGTGCAATATACTCTTCATTAAATCTGGGTAAGCACAAACCTAGTTGCAGCATAAAACTAACAAACACTTAGGAAGATAATATATGCCACATGCATGTTGATTGTTTCAAATTAAGCCTTTTGAAATATTAAAGGTGGTCAAATATTAATATGATGTCGGCATCTACTTGGAGTTTTCTAAGGCGCAGAATGAAAAGCGCAGGCGCGCAGGAGTCTGCACTTCATTCTACCGCAGTGGGCTGCATCGACTTCCTGTTCCCATTCAAACGCAATTAAGGTGTTGCTTGCAGTCTGTGAGGCTTTATTTTCTGAGTCTTCCTTACCTGAGGGACCACTTATCTGCCTTCCGCAGAGCAAATTCAGGAGCAATTCTGCTGACAGCTGCCTGCTTCGAGTCTGAGGGGCTGATGTGGCAGCACCACATCCAGCAAACTGCTGGAATTCTGATGCTCCGGTTCCCCGGCCACGAGGCCAAATGAGCAGTCTCATCTCCTCTGCTTAAATAGCGCTCATAAACAAAGAAAGAAGGCTTTGGGGTTTTGTTTTTGTTTTGGAGGGGGGTTGTTGGTTTATCTTTGGTGAATGGCATCTCATGTATCTCCAGGCCTTGATAGGTCATAAGTATATAAAATATTATTTATTAAAATATGTTGTTTAATTAATTTGAGAAAGTTTCAATTAAATAGTTGCCCCCAAACCTCAAAACCCAGTAATGTACAGCTCTGTTCATAATCAGTTAATACCAGTCCTAGAAAATAAATGTGTGATACTATCACTTCAGAAATCACGATTCACGGAGAAGGTGCTTTAAGTAACATTTAAAAGTAAACTAATATAAATAATTAATGACGAGGTAAATCTTTTATGTGTTTTTCAACACCTAAAAATACTGATACTAGCCAGACTCTTTTATTCTAATTAATCTGGAAAATTGGACAGGGAATCCTAGAATGATACCTTAAATACTGTAGTGTTTTATTTGATAAAACGGCCCCAAGCATTTCATGTCAAGTCCGTTAATAAGAAGGACGTCAATAACCGTTAAAATAAAGGAATATGGGAGTTGGTTTATGTATGTTTTACTCCTCCAGGTACGTGATTTGTTCCTATTAAGTCACTGTGCCTTTCTGTGTTTATCATATATAAAGCGATGAGAACACACATTACTGTTTTGAACTTCAATCATGTTATTTTAAGTAAAAAAATACACTGTAAAGTTGTCCAAAATGAGCAGGAACAGATACTAGTGCTGTGTCCTTTAAAACCTTCAGAAACTGTGTGGTGTGGTACACATGTGTGTGGCGACATCCCCAAAGACCGCTGTAATTTGACTAATTTTTTCCTCCCCACTTCCGTTGACTTGCAGGGCAGGAATTCACGAGGACCCTCACTGCCCAGGTTTTAGAACTCACACTAGTATAAGGCCCACTGGGTTGCCCCTTTTGTTATTGTTGTAGTTGTTTTAGTATCATTTTTCAAAGTGGAGTACCTAAGTTTCAGGACTACGGAAAAAAGCCAGTTTTGGTTCTGTAGGAAGATTTACCTCTATACTTAATTACTTCTACCATCTATGCTCTCTCTCTTGAACACAATTTATTTATATGTCAGTGGATATTGCTTTCAGTACTGTGAAGCATGACAGGGAGAAATGAAACACGAGGAACAAAATGTAAAGGAGGCTAGAGCAGTCATTTTCAACCTTTTTCATCTCACAGCATACATAAACTAATTACTAAAATTCTGTGGCACACCAAAAAACAGATCTTTTGCCCATCTGACCAAAATAAAAAGGTGTAATTTTGAATCAGTCACACCAGGTAACTATTATGTTGGCTGTGTCTTTTTTTTTTTTTTTTTAACAATCTAAGGGGAAGAGGTCAGCGGCCCTGACTAGATAGTCAGGTACTGCATGTTTGAAACATTCTCGCGGCGCACCAGCTGAAAATCATGGGGTTAGACAAATATAGAATAGAAATGGTAGGTGGCCACACATAGAAGTTGTATAATGATATTTGTACTTTAGATTTGCTGCCTGAACCTATGACTTGGCTGCACCCACAAAAATTATGAACTCTCATTTTCAACTTGCCTGTTAGAATGCTGCTTAAGAAATACACAGGTAGAAACTTTTGCCGAAAGGGAAACAATTTAGTCACCAAGAGGTTGGCTATGGCATCCTAATTGCTGGTTGAAAGTTGGAGGAGACATCTGGTGTCCTCCATTCTGTGTACCAGAAGGCCCGGCACATAAAGTTGAAAGGAATCATGTCATATAGAGTGTGGCTCATCAGGATTATACTGGAAGTTAAAGAAAGCCACCCTAGAAAACTATGCACTGAAAAGATGCAAATGCACTAGGAAGATCGATCTGTCTGTTGGATTAATTTTGTGAGAGCCAAAATGAGGGGGGGGAACCCTCTTAGGTGTTGATTACAACTACTGAGATTTTTTTAAAAGACGATGAATTGAACTACAACGTGTTGCCAGTCATGACATCAGCAGACCCTGCTGTGGAAGCTGCAGTAGAGAGACAGGGGTGCAATAACTTAGCCACAGGTGTGGCAGCTAGAGGGAGGCGGAGTCAGGATTCACATATAGGGTGATATCCGAGTCTGGAACCCTCTATATCATATCATTTATGAGACTAAGGAAGGGGATATAGTATAGATTCAAGTGAGATTCGCAGGCAGGACGGGTAGGAATTGATTACTAAAAGGAGGCGCTAAGCGAGGGAGGACCACAGGCTGGCACGTCTACTTGGGAATCGTCAGTATCTGCTGCACAACGGTTGCCGTGGAGGAGCAGCGGACAGCACGCGTGGGTGTGAAAACACTAGAACTCAAAATGGCACCCTAGAAAAGCCCATCATGTAAAGTATGCAGGGATAAAGGGAGCCTGCAATGGTGATTAACACAGAAACAATAGTGTCACAAAACCCAAGGGAGGCTCAAGCTTCAAGGATCATGCTGTCAGGAGAAGCAAATTCTAGGGAAAGCGTAATAAATACAGAGTGAAAGTTGCTCGTTGCTTTCTTTTTTTTAAATGCCCATTGCTTTTTGATTTACTGATAAGGAAGTCATCGGTGACCCTGGAAGGAATGATTTCTGGGTGGTAGATGCCTGACCTAATTAAGTCTTAATTAGATCTAGCATAGACTTGAAACTGAACTTCAGGATTTATAACTTGGAGAGTAGTAGGCTAGAAAAGGAGGAGTGTAACTATGAATTTTGAGTATATGCTAAAATAGGCATCACCTGGGAAAGCCAACTGAGCTTTGTTGGGAAAGTGAAATATCAAGAAAGAGGAAAGGATCTATTAAGTAATAGTTCGATAAAGAAGAAAACTATAGATCTAAATGATAGAAAATAACTGAAGGGAGCCAAAGGGACCATGACACCCGAATCATCTGAGAAACCTGTATCGCTCAAGTTTATACCACATAGGACTGGTCACATTGTGTCTTCTCCCCGGATTTATCGCTTTTTGAAAAACAAGTTCCTTTCCTTTGGTGCAATGTCACTTCGGAGTCTCCAAACAAGGTCTATACTGACAGATATTTTTTGGTGGAAAAAAAAAAAGCACTCATTCCCCTTTCTATATGTGTGTGTGTATGTGTCTCTGTGTGCGAATGTGTGTAATTATAGGAAAATAATTTGAATCGTGAAAGTTAGGGTGAAGCGCTGTATTTTCTGACATAGCCTTTAAAAATTCTAATTACTTGAAGTGCGTTCCCAGCGTTGGAAGAGCTGAACCACGCCGTTTTGTAAATACTTGGATTGGGTATGCTGCTCTGTGACAGGAAGCCGGCCTTCGGAGCAGGAATGTGTGTAAACAAAGAAATGTGGCCCACAGGAAGGTGTAGTTAAATCAACTCCCACAGGCTGCTCCCACTCCGAGCGTTTCTGTGTCTTGATTATTTGCAGATGCTTCACATGGCGCTAGAGACGAAACCCAATAGTGAGCCTCCCAATACAACTAGGGCAGTTACCAGCAGCTCCGAGTGTCAACAGCTAAGCCAAACAAAGGAGATGGAAGGAAGAAATTTAATGTCATCCTGCTTCAAGATACGCATGATATTTTTTTTCTCCCTTAGGAATCCAACTTCGAGACTGAACTTGTAAACGAGAGACTGAGAAATCAAATAGTACAACTGCCCAGAATCGTCACTCCAAACAGGAAGGGTTAAAATTTAGAGCTGTCGGGTCCTTTGACATTATTATAAAATCACACGCCTGTTGAGCTTCAAATCCTGTGGCCTTGCCGGAAGTGCATAGCTTTGCCCCTCTTGGCTGTAAAAATGCTATGATGCCACAGGCTACAAATTGCCTTACAGAAAGTCATGGGAACTTTGCAGAATAAAATAAAGAAGAATAAAAAGACATTTTTGCCAGTCTTACAATGTCTGTCTGCGTGAAGTGAAAGGAAAAGTCTCTCTGATTCCTGCAGTGCTGTCAGTACAAAGATATAACCCCATTCCTCCGGAAACTGAGCCCTGCTTTCTCTTCCCCAAGCGGAGCAATTTTGGGAAGTCACAAGAAGGTAAAACTGGTATTGGATTCTTGGAAATCTGCCGGCGGCCATGCTTTGCGTTCAGAGAACAGTGAAGCAAACTGTGGAGAGCATGCTGAAAAAGGCCTGGCACACAGGCCAGGGGCACGGCCCTCCACAGTCCTCCCCCATGAGTGCCCACTGCCCAAGCAGTACGGGAGATGGACCCAGTAGGTGCCCACAGAAACCCTCTGAGAGATGCAGTTGGGGTCTGCAGTTTTGCAGAGAGTATTGTAGAGAGGACTGCTGCTTGAGACTACCCACCTACTGGGCTCTGCAGGAAGAGCACAGGTCCACTCGCAGGGGATTGCCAGGGCATTACTGGTGCTGCTGAGAAGTGAGCCCCCATCTCCCCGCACTGAGCCTGTGGACAGATGGCCAGGAGAGTGGGCACAGGAGTGGCAGTGGAGGGAGGAGGGAGTGCTGCAGCTGTCAGGTAGGGAAGGAAGGATCTGGGTTTCCTGTTTCCTCTACTGCTTCCCAATACCTGAGAAGCTGGCAACAAGAAAGGGGAGGAAGAAGTGAGAGAGCCCCATCAACCCCACCCCATCCAGCAACCATTACAACCTTAGTTCATGCTGAACTAGAAGAAAGGAAAGGATGTTTTATATATTAAATAAAGTTTCAAAAGGAACAAGGGTGAGTCATATAGACCAAGAAGAGACTGAAAAACAGAAAGGGGCTAAAAATAATACGACTGTGTCAAAGAATTATTAACAAATGTGGCCAGTACCCCCAAGAATATGAACTTCAACACTGTGGAGATGGGGGCGTTTACTGAAAAAAATAAATGAATTTCATATCTACAACTTGGTCATCTAGGGGTCCCCAACACAGTCATTGCCCAGGACAGCTCAGCTTCGGAGAGAATGAATTAGACTTTTAAATAATTATGGAATCTCATTTTTGTGTTTTCTAATTATTGACATTGAAATCAGTGAGTTCTTCATTCACTGCTGGTAATGCATTTCTATCTGCATATTCTCTGAATCTTTGGGGAAAAATAAGATAAACTTACTGCCTCTCTCACGGTTACATTCAAACGTTTCAAAAACTTCAAGCTCCTTGGCAGTTATGACACAGGGTACAAGATTGCAGCTTAATAGTGCAGAGGGATTTAATACATTTGCATACCCTCTTTATAATGTAGGAAACTTTGCAGTTTCCAGTTCAGATTCTCCTAAAGAAATGGAGAATCCCAAGGGCATTTGTATCTGCATATTTTCTGAATTTGGGGGGGAAAGCTATGGATATTTGTCTTTTACAGATCAACTTACAGCCTTTCTTACGGTTACATTCAAACTTTTCAAAGCCTTTGGGCTCCTTGGCAGTTACGACTTCACCCTCTGCTAGGTCTCCCGCCCACCCATTCCTTTCTATTTTCACGTGCGTGGATGGGCACACGGTGCTTTAGTGCAAATGTGCAGGTGGTCTCCATCTTTCTTTCCAGCTCTCATCTTGCAGGAGCACAGAGTTTTCACTGCAGCTCTCCATCCTGACACGGTCCTTATTGTGCAGTGGGAGGGCTAATATACATAGCAACAGTCCCCTGACCACAGTGAGCAGTAGGCCGGGGTGGCTTCCACGGGGGAGGAACCCCATCCCCAGTGGGCTGGCGGTCACTACGTTCTCACTGAGAAGTGGCCTTTTCAAGGTGAACCCAGTTTCATAGAACTGGGGCTCTATCCACACTTAGACTTCTTTTAAACAACCAGAATCTTTAAGAGGGCATATTGATCAGTCAGATCCAGGGACAGAGCCTGGGAGTGGAGGGAAGGGTCACACACTGATCAGTCAGTGTCCCCAAGATTCCTCTGGAGATCACCAAAGCAGTGGCTACGGACAGGTCAATGGAGTTCTGCCTCAAATGCTATTTGGATTAAATGATAAAATAATACATGCTGTTTTGACATTTTAAAGTCTTTTCCTAAAAGAAAATATTTTACTTCTAGTATGCTTTAAGTTTTATTGTTCCTATAATAAATAGCATACTTTAGTTTTTCATATGAAGAATATAAAATATCCCATTTCAATAGTGCCAACCTTTTTCTCTTTTTGGCGACATATACCTTTTCTTTTTCTAATTTATAGAAGGTGAGATTTCATTAGTAAGAATGTCATGACACATGCTATTAGTGTCAGTATTTCCATCCCCACTAGCACAACCTGTACCTAACAGCAGACTGGCTAAGATCGGAAAATAACAAGATTGCGCGCGGAGATTTTTAGAGAAGATGGCATATTATTTTAAGCGACTATGTATATGCAGATGAAAATAAGCTAATGGAGCTGTACAGGACTGCAGAGTTAAGCCAGGGTTCCACCCCAAAACACCCCGTGCAATGGAAACTAAGGCCGAGGGAGAAACTGTTTTTCTGGAGTCTACGTCCCGCGTTTTGATGTTTTTCATCTGTTTTGTTTTCCATTGTCCTGACTTGACCAAGAAATTATTCCTTGCATTACGTGATACTGGCTTTGGAGATTTAACAAAGAGGAAGAGGCATTCTAACTAGAGCGAAGAACTGCAGGATGCTGCCGACATAGATGAGGAGAAGGCAGAGGTCATCGTCAATCACAGTGACCTCACTGAGAGACAGGTCACACTAGGGCACACAGCTGGAGAGGCACCTTTAAACTCCAGATGCCAGTCCCTACATAGACTTATAAGCACCATTCCTTAAAGATGACTTAGGGGGCAGGAGGAGACTTTGTGAAATATTGGAAGAAGTTTCTCTTTGGCATCAGAAAAAAAATTCTGATGCCAATGAAATTTGGCAGCAAAGTATCTAAATCTGGGGACTGGAGCTTCATTCAGCAATGAGTAATGGAAATGCTGTTTTGAGTTACCAACATGGAGGGAGTATCTGGAGCTCCGAAAGTATAGGAAGTCTCTGAGGCAGTGAACTTAAATGGTCATCAGCAAATACAGAGTCGTGCAGGGACTTAGACATAGGGAGTAGTAGGAGGAGAGAAGCAATCAAATAGAGGAACACATACAACTTGGAAGGAGGCAGTTTTGTGCAATGTCTGAGTAACAAATGAAGAGAAAGGTCGAGGAGGAAGACATTTGTTAAGTAGAAAATGATATAAAACTTATCTTTGGATATTGTTAGAAAAATCATTATGAGCTTCCGGACTCTATACACAGTAAGCTCCAGCTTTTCAATTGTTCCCAAGGAGAAGAGCGAGTTAAATTATTCATTTATTCCACAAATGTTTATTGAACAGCTACTATGTGCCAGGCATATTCTATTGATGCTTTTCCTGTTATTTATGAGCAGTGCCTTGGAAAGTCCTCTCATCCCTGACGTTTTCCAGCTAGCGTTTCCCTAGGCCTGTAAAGACCCTGCTCCGGGCTGCAGACTGATGCCGTAATCACTTTGCAGCGTTCCGTGTAGGAGCCCTCGGAGGGTATGATCTTTGGAGATTTCTCTCTAAGGGATGTAGTTTGGCTCCGTTTGGAAAAATATGTAAGGATTTTAATATTTATTAAAGTCCTGTTATTTAGTTGGGAGAGCAATTACTGTGGCCTGTAGGTGAGAGGTGTTCAGCCTTATATGTACCTGTTTAGTAAGCATTTTAGAAGAAGGACCTTTGTTCTGTGTCTAGTAGGATTGCTCATTAGGTTGGAGAAGTTGTGACAGGGCAGTAGAACAATTTAATGAGAACATCCCTTTAACACCTGGAGCAAATACCTTTGGATGCTTCTTAACCTCCAGGTCACTGTTCTCAGTTCTCTTAGAAAGGGAATGAGGGGAAGGCACAGTATCTGATTAGAGGGGAAGGACAATGTAAGTAAGATTATGTCACTCAAGTTGTCTCTGGTCCTGACTCTCGGGAGTCTGAGGCAGGTCCCTCTGCCAAAGGACGTCGCGTGATTCACTCACTGCACACATATTTTGTGTGTGTGCAACTCCTAGGTTTTAATTACGGAGGATAAAGCAAGGAACAAGAGAGAAAGTTCCTTTCGAAGTGGCTCTTGTTTTCCAACATGTGGGCTGCTGTGACAGGGACTAAACGGTCGTGGGTATTCTGCAGAACCGTGACGAGGGAGAGGATAAGGGGAGAGGGGTAGCGTGGTAGGGAGGAGGGGGGTGTCCCAGGGCGGGGCC